>VDFB02230418.1:0-12323 GCA_007258455.2 Sequoia sempervirens | reverse complement strand
GTGATGCTCTATGGACCCTTGAGTTTTAGTGTGATGTATTTTATGTGTGTGAATATGTCAAGTGTGTGTGTGGAATCTGCGATTTTGTTGTCCTTGAGTGATGAATTATGTTTCTGAACTGCGAAGCTGCGTAAAAATTTTACCCTTTATTGAAATTGATGTGAACTTTGGTGTTGAACAATGGTTAAAGTGGAGTTCTTGGTGTGAAAATTATGAGTTTTAACGAAAATGTAAGGTTTTGTGGATAATTATTCTATGAATTTTAGCAGAATATAGTATCCTGAGGCTAAGATGCAACTTGAGTTATTGGTACTAATGTGCAATGCTCTATGGTAGCTTTTGATTTACAGGAAGTGGGCTTCAGAAAGCATAGTGACGAAGGTAATGTAATTGTAATATGCAGGTATAGATACTTATAATAGCAAGTAGTAATTAATTTTGATATAGTATAGGAATTAGATTTGTGGTTAGTATCCTTATACGAATATTTTCTAACTAATAAGAAGCAAATTGTTTATGAGTACTAGAATTATTTTGACTATTATGTATTGTTTAGTGGGAGGGACAGTGTGGTATCACTTGCTCGCGAGTGCCCTACTATGCTGGGATTTCCTCTCATGATGTATTGGTGATATATATGTATTGTGCACAACATTTGTTTACATGCAGGGTTGCAGGAATTGAGTCTCGATTCCACCTGCATTGTCAGGACAGGGCGAGTATTATAAACACCCAATGGGATTGACGTGGAAAAATAGGGACTGACAAGAAAGTTTCCCCAACCTAGTACATCACTAGTCCTTGTGTTTGGAAAAATGGTCTGGTTGCAACCCCATCACCACTTTTGTTTTGGTATCATTTCCTTATTTTTGGTTTGCTTAATTTTCGTTGCTTTCTTGGTGACATTTAATTAATGATTTAGCGTGTTGATGTGGTTATGATTATTAACACTATTATTAGTTTGTGGTGTTACCATGTTTATGATTGAGCTCGACTTCCAGGAGTAAGTCAATTTTTAAGGGGGGGAGGATGTAATACCCCTCCGTGTCAGTTGTTCTAAACTTTTGTGTGAGTATTTGTGTGTGCTTCATTGATTACTGCGTTATTTGATTGTGTGGAAAATATAATATGTTAGTAGTCATGTTTAAATAATTATTTAGATCATAAGTGATTTGCAAGGTTATTTAAAATATGATTAGAAATTAAAATAATAATCAATTAAATCAAATCAAATGATTTAGAGCAAATGATTAAATTAAATTAATTCGTAAATTGACGTAAATTGTTAAATTGAAATTAATAATAATTAGGAACAAAATAATCTTCAAAAGATAATTAACATAATAAGGAATTTAAATAGATAGGAAGTTGAAGTGTCTTAAAAGAAGAAAAGCTGGAAAGAAACTTCACCTTTGGAGCATTTGGAAGTTGAAGAGAACTATAGAATTTGTAAAATAAATAATAGTTATTTTTAGCTTTTGGGAAGGAGGTAAAAAAAAAAGAGATATACCCCGCGAGATGGAGGTCGAGATTCAACAGAAGGGATTTACAATAAAGGAAGTGCAGGACTTAGGCCAGGCAGCAGGACAGAAGAGGAGAGAAATCCAGGAAGCCATCGATACCATATGGACTAATAGCTGCAAAAGTACCATCTTCTAGTCGAGGTATTTGCTTATGTATTTACTTTGTCTCATATCTAGTCTATACTGTGAATTGATGTCTCTCGTTCGTTTATTCTGGAGGTCCTCTTTCTTTTATGTATGCATGCAGTGTTTTCTCTTAGGCCAAACAACCTTCATTCTTTCTTGCCTTAATATTTTGCGTATTTCATTCAAGGTTGAATCTTCAAGTTATATCAGAGGGCATGTTTGCATATTGTCATTCAAAATTTGGTATTGCAAATGCTTTGTCTATAAAATTTAATGATCTTTCTGATTGCTTTATCAATCTGTCCTAGCCGTGCACTTGAAATTTATAGGAAGTTAAAAGATTAAGATAATCTCTCTCTCTGATTTCATTGTCATCCTATCTCAACCGCGGCACCTGAGCTTAATAGGAAGTTTAAATGTTAAAATAACCTCTGGTTTCTGTGTAAACCTGTCTCAGTCGCGCACAGGAGCATAATAGGAAGTTTAAAGGTTTAAATTACCTGCTTGATTCCTCTGAGAATCTATCGCAGTTGCAGCACTTGAAAATAAAATATTGTCCAAACTGGCATATCTCTGGAAACTCCCCACCAACCAGATATGCGTCAAGTTCAAAAGATAGGTTGAACATTATTTCTCCTCCTCATAAGTCACATATTTGCACTTCACCTGACTCCTTCTCTTTAGTCTTGGGGAAAACATTTGGGATTTGATAATAATGCAAGTAGATGGCGATATTTCCAAATTCCAATATTCACTTTCTAATATACTTGGCAACCTGTCACTTAGAGTTGAGGCTTTGTACAGAATTAAATGTTATCCGCAAGACTGAAGGAAAATGGCTTCTCACGTTTTTTGCAACCGTAACCATCTCAAACTTGGAGGAAGCCTGGTTCGTGTGTCTTCTCTGATGCCGTCAATGAGCAGATTGTTCAAGTGAAGAAATTGAGGACCAATGAGTAGATTATTTAATTCTCTTGGTCTGCGCAATGTTTCAAGCCTTTTCCAATTACCTCCGTTCAGTCGAAGCTGAGGGAAATTGATGTTATTGGATATAGCGTTTAGATGAGCTCCTTCGCATAGTCTGGTAATCTAAATTTTTATAATCTCCCTGATATCATTGGCTTTCCATCACAGCTGCAACTTTCGACTAGCAAAGGTGCAGTAAACTTAATAACCTCTCTGATTTCTTAGATAACCTGTCAGTGGCAGAGTGTATAGATTTAAATAAACTCTCCGATTCTGTTTGCAATCTGTCTTAGCCGTCTCACCTGGTCATAATGGGAAATTTAATAGTTTAAATAATCTCTCCAGTTTCATGAATTGATTAGTATGTGTATATGCTTTAGATGATAGTCACTGTTCCAGGATATTGCTGAGTTCGTTGTAGTTTTAAGTAGTGAAAAGATTAAGTTGAAGCGATAGTAGGATTCATAGGCAGTGATCTAAGTATAGTATAGTCCTATAGTCATATATATATATATATAGGTAATAATCTGGTAGAAGGCATTTCAAACAATAATCTGTTCTTCATAGATATATAAATAAATAACAAAATGTTCTCATTTCTCACTGTAGTTATATTGAAGTAAATATTGTATTCATGTTGTGTATGTAGAAATTGATGAAAATTGTTTGGTAACAAAGTAATTCCTTGATGAATAATGAGAAATTCGAATAGCAAGGAAGATAAATGAACTTAGTATATTTAGGTGTCGCTTTGGTAGTTCTTGGAATAAGTATCATTACAAAACCTTGAAACACTGTTTAACGAATCTAACTAAATAAGTTATGTGGTTAGGTTAAAGAGTTATGTTAGTTATTTGAGAAGTTTCTTAAGTTGTTATAAGGTAGAAGAGTAAATTTGAGAATAATTAATATGGAAAATTAATTTATTTATAAGAGCCCCAAGGGAATATTGTTACTTTAGATATCTATTGTGAGTAATTAGTCTTGAGGGAAGGAATAATGCTTGACAAGGTCATAATTATTGATAATTGCTTAATCAAAAGGTTTCGTTAAATGCTTGTATTTGTTAAATTATTTTAAGGTGAATTTGTTGGGTTCTCAATTAATGGAATTAGAAACATTAAAATTGCTCCAATAGTAATGGTTATGTGTGAGTAAAAGAGGTAATAGCTCTATTTATTTATTTGGAATATTTCTAAAGAAGTTAATTGATGAAATGTCTTTATATGTATATATGGATACCTATAGTGGTAGGATTTCTTCAGTTCGACTTAAATGATGCCTCAATAATGGAAGAGATAAGATATAAAGTAAGCTTTAAATGCTAGTAGAATGTTATCACTCTTTGTGGATTAGCAAAAAGGTAGTTTGTTAAATATAGTCTTTTAGGTGAGTAAGAAATTGATAGATTATTTAACTTAGAATACTTTGAGTATTGGTGATTACTTAGTATTTTATATGTGGAAGAAATGTCTTACTATTGAGTTGATTGTGTATATTTGGATAAATGTAGGGTTTATGTAAAATAGATGATTTTCTAAATGATGACTATCTCCTTATTCCCTTCTTCGTAAATTCTCTATAAGGATGCTTACTTGTTTCATGGTTGATTTGATGGTTTGAGCCGGCTGCTTTGTATCAAGTTGATTATGTATTTTATTTTATTTTATCTAAGTTTGTTTATGGAGGGAGCTCTTTTGTGTCATAAGGTTGTGATTAGATTTTTGGTCCTTGCGGATGGATAGAGAGTGTTTGTTTGATTATTGTTGTTCATTAAGTGTATCCCCGTGTTTAATGATTGTTATGATGAATTTATTTCGATGTATCTTTTGAGTTGTTTGGTTTTCATAGGTGATTTTATTCATTGAGTTCACATTTGATCAATGAATGAGTTTGATGGATCCTTATTATTTTGGTCGCCCGCTTGAGTCCTTTTGGTTGAGGAGATTTCCGTATGATAAGTGTTTGTGTTGAGACTGTATTGCTTCATTTTATCCTCATTTGTGGGTTGTCTTTCTTTTGACTTCTAGAGGCTTGAGATGATTGTCAGTTGATGTTCTCTCTTTATGTACTCTTGGCATGGCAAGATATTGGTATCATTATTTTGAAAAGGGTTGTACGAGACTTTGTGAGACTCTAATGTTGTACTTATTAGCGAGATGGGTAATGCCTCGCACACTTTTATGTTGTAATTCTTTTTCCAAGTTATGATGGTACAACCCTTGATTGTTCTTGGTTCTTTGGTTTGATGTTGTTGGGTCTCTAGGGAGAGTGGCTCCTCGTGGGGGCCGACGCCCCGCGTAAGGGGAAGAGCACAGGAGAACCCACGAGTGAGTTAGTAAACAAGTGATAACCTAATAATTAACTTAGGAGGGTTGGGTAGTAATATCATTACAAGATTTAAAAATGGATGCCTCGTCTTCATTAGTGCTTCTGCAGACTAATGGAAGGTTGAGAAGGCCGTGGTTGGCAAGGTTGTAACCTCGTCCTCATGAGAGGTTATCGGCTCCGCATGAGCTACCCTATGGTGTCGGTGCCTCAAGTAGGAGGAAGGGCTAGGAGATCCATAGATGGGGGCCAGTGCCTTAGTTTGGAGGAAGGGCCAGGAGAACCCATGTAGGCTATGTGATGACACTCTCCCCTGGTTGCCCATTTGTTTTACTTTATTGTGTTCCTCTGGAAGTAGGTTGTGGGAGTTGGTTTAGATTGTTGTTTTAAATTGATTTAAATTGATTTATGATTATTGTTTTAATCCATCTTTAGTATGTTTTGTGGTCTTGTATGATCCCATTTATATTTGATTTACGACCTTGTACTCTTATGGTACTGTGATATGATGTTATTGTTTAATTGCAATTTGAAATTGTATTATGTTTATTAATTCAATTTGTTTTGGAAGTGTTTCATGATCTTCCATTGGTTACTTGGTTATTGGTCATTGCTTTGATTTATGACTTTAAGTTATTATGTTTACTCTTGGTTGTTGTTGATTATG
Source organism: Sequoia sempervirens (assembly GCA_007258455.2). NCBI lineage: Eukaryota > Viridiplantae > Streptophyta > Pinopsida > Cupressales > Cupressaceae > Sequoia > Sequoia sempervirens. Next base: position 6,713 of record VDFB02230418.1, on the reverse strand, counting down.
TCTTTGTAATCCTTGAGTTTTATGATACTTTTGTATGACGTTGAGCCTTGTGGTTCCCTATTTGGATGTTCTTGGTTGAGGTCTCTTTCTTGTTAGCTCCTAGCATGGGTGGTGGGTCTTTGGACTCACATGGTTGGGTGGAACGTGCTAAGCACCCCATTGGGTCCCCAGTCGAGGATCGAGAGGTGTGGATTGGTGATGTTGCAGCGACTCCAGAGTTGTATCCGTCATGGAGCCAGTTTTCATCTATTCCTTTGTATCATGATTCTTGTTGTATGGTTTCCGTGCATATTGGAAACACTTTTGTATCATTGTACCTCTAGAACATTGTACTGTAATGTAATGTTAAACTCGGTGTGATTATTGGCCATGGCAGTTGTTATCCATTGTGTTGAGTTAATTATGTATATGTTGTACTTACTCAAATGGTTTCTTATCAATGATTATCTTGTATGTGTTATATTTGTTAAAGTTTATTTTGTTATGGATTATATCTTTGGATTTTATTCTTTATTGTCGTTGTGTGGATCTCAGTCTCGTAATGACTCCTCGTGTTCCCCAAGGGATGTATGTGTTAGTGAATCTGCTTAAATGGAATTCATGTCATGACTTAATGTGTAATACATGTATGTTATGTTTACTTTTAAAAAAAAAAAAATTGTGCTGTAATTATTATGTATTTGTCCTTTGGGGTTCACGCGGCCGCTATACATGATATGGAATGATTCTATGCTATGCTATAATACTAGAATGTTGTGAATACTAGAAGGCTATGCTATTGCAAATTGGCTATAGTTTTTCTGTATGAAAGCTTCTCCATGATTTCAAAGACCCGGTAGTCCTTTTATAGCTTTTTGCAGGCAAAATCCTGGCTGGCAAAGATCAATGGCTGTGAGATTTTCTGGTAGATTTGAATGGTGAGAGATGGAGAGGTTGAGAGGAAGATGGAGAATGTTGGGAGGTTGGAGAGAAGAATGGAGCCTTGTCTTCAACCCACGGGAACAAGCTTGCATAGGAATAGAGAAATTAATTTTCTATTTTGGAAGTTTGCTTCACGGTTGTTGAAGATAATCCAATATTAAATAAATAAATTTATTTAATTTCATGTGAGTTTGATTTTTGATTTGAGGACTATAGAAGACTTAACACTCAAATATCTTTGAACATTTAATCAGATGACTTAGAAGAATTCAATTAAACATTCTTGGAACATTTAACTGTGAATGATTATTAGAAGAATTTGAATTAACATTTTGAAAATATTTAATTATAAATGGATATTAGATGAATTTAATTAAAATATTTGAAACATTTAATTGCAAATGGAACTTAGAGGAAAGAATACTTAATCTTTATTTCCGAATAAACATTCAAGCCAAGATTAAATGATACCACATAAACAAATCGAATGTCATTTAATTAATTAAGAAATGAATAAGAAAAGTGATTAAAATAAACTTATTTATTTAATCAAAATGAAAAGAATGATTAATATGCAAATAAACCATTTAAATTTCAATGAGATCAAATTAAAATTGGAATTAAAATACAAAATATTTAATTAATTACTGTGACTATTGTGATGTGACTATTTTAGGTGTATATATTTTGCCCTCTTTGAAGTGATGCATTTTACACATTGCTTCAAAGAATTTTGAAATTTGCCTGAGATGTTGATTGTTGAATGTTGATAGGTATATGCCCTCGTAGACGATGAATTGATAAGATTTTGATTTGTGTGATTTTTTTTTGAATTTTTAGATTTGTTGGAATTTTTCAATTTTTATAATTTTTAAAATGTCAATTCATTGTTCGAAAATGATGATGTGAAGAAATTGACGTGGAAAGATGTGAGATGAAAAATTGATGACCTAAATTGCCCCTATTGTGATAAAATGTGATAAAATGCATGACTTTGTATTGATTGTTTGTGTATTGCATTGCCCTGATTTTGATGATGTTTGTCTAATAAATTTGTTCCCAAGGTCATTGGAAAACAAAAAAAAAAACAAATTATAAATTTTCTTTAAAGTTGCTAAAAACAAATAGCTGTTTGATAAGTTTGTTTCTAAGGTTGTTAAAACAAACATGATTTTTGATAAATTTGTTTTCCATGATGATGAAAACAAACTGTTTGTTGATAAGTTTGTTTCTAAAGTTGTTAAAAACAAAGAGGATGTTGATAAATTTGCTTCTCATGATGATGAAAAACAAATAGTTGATTGATATGTTTGCTTCTAAGGTTGTTAAAACAAACATGATGTTGATAAATTTGCTTTCCATGATGATGAAAAACAAATAGTTGATTGATATGTTTGTTTCTAAGGTTGTTAAAAACAAACATGATTTTGATATATTTGTTTTCCATGATGATAAAAACAAAATACTTGATATTCAGATTTGATTGATGAGTCGTGGATTATTTGATACTGGATTTTATTTGTCATGATGATGTTTCTACAGAGAGATTGTGTTTTGCGCTATTTTATATACATTCAAGACATGGGGATTGATTCCACAGCTTGTACAAGCAGATAGAGATGTGATTGAGGCATGCAGACTGACCCTTTATTTGGAAAGATATGAAACTTTGATATATTTGCTTTCATGATGATGAAAAATAAATAGTTGTTGATATGTTTGCTTCTAAGGTTGTTAAAAACAAACATGATTTTGATATATTTGCTTTCATGATTTTGAAAAACAAATAGTTGATGATTTGATTTGATAAGTTTCGATTGATAAGTTTGCTTCCAAAGTTGTTGAAAACAAACAGTAGATTTGATAAATTTGCTTTCAAGGTGATGAAAAACAAATAGTTTGATAAATGTGCTTTCAAAGTTGTTGAAAAAAAATAGTCGAATGATGTATTCTGATTGGATTGATTTGATTGATTTGATGATCCATTTTGATTTGAATGATGGTCTGATCTTCTGATGTTATTGACGATTTGATCTTTTGATGTAGGAGCAGGTGGTGTGAGACCAACAACATCTGGGGGTAGCACCTCATAGTTTTTTCATGTGATCAGCTTTGATTTTTATTTTATTGAGACATTGTATACTTTTCCAGCTTTTGGGAAAATCTATAAATGCAAAATGCAGATTCTAACATGAATGCAATCTATACTGACCATGCAGGATATTTGTACAATATTGCCATTTTGAGAGCTTATTTGTGCTTTTTGTATCATCATAGAGCATTGAAATGTTGAAAGTCAATACAAGCATCAAAGGGTATGTTAGCACCAGTGATGACCTGAGTATTGCTTTCATGATTTTTAATATAGCAAGTTAATACAAGCATCTAGGTATAATTGAACCGAGATGACCTAAGTATTGCTTGCATAAACAGACAAGAGTTAACCCATTTCCCATGCAAATTCCGAAATGTCATCCATGATGCATAGTAGAACATGTCTCGCGACCAATTTGCATAGTACTAATGATTTACTCACAAACAACAGACAAAGAAAAATCATACTCCTTCCTTTCTTTTCTAGTTCAGTACATCATTGAATTGCTCCAGATATATGATAGAAAATCAAACAACCATTCAAATCTTGCCTAAAATATTTCAAACATTATTCAGATTAAGATCATCCAAGTTGGTTGTCAACATTTATATTCTTGTTGTGATGTTTGTTTGGATCATGTTGTTTTGATTCCAATTGGCATTGAATAAGTATGTTGTGGTTGATTTGATATGGCAATGTTTGTTGCATTTTGGCAAACCGTCTTGTGTCTATTTGTGATGTTTGAAAAGCTCGTTGCCCCTCTCTTGTTCAGTCTATATTGCTGCCCCCAGTGTAAACACAACCTAAAGATTATGGATTTGTACAAATTTCATCAAGCCATGATGAAACATAAGGATTCCCGTTGTATGATATGGATATAAAAGATCTGTACAGATGATAGATATGGATGGATGATGTAAAATAAGATATATACATGTTCAAGATCCTCAACCTGTCAAGATCAAAGTGGAAATGTGGAGGAACGGGCAGCGGTATGGACACGACCACTGATAAGATGGATGAAACTTCATCCCTAAGTAGAGTGCAAGAGGAATATGGAAGATAGGATATGGATGAGAGGAGATGGAGGAAGGACTTAAGACCAAGTTTCATAAATCAAATATCCCTCTATTAAACTATGGCAATGGACAGGAATCCTAAATGTTAAGTGTATTTTCAATGGATATGATGGAAGAATCTAAGGACTTATGAAAAAGTTTGGATTAAAGGAGAATGATGGGGTATGAATGTTGGATAATGGATAGGATGTTGAAAGGTTTGTTGATGGATAGATGGAAAGGTTGGAAAGATCAACATTGGCACACACCTTGAAGGGCAGTGGAGTGATGAAGGAAAAATGGATTTGGAAGGTGATAGGTTATTAGATGGAAAATTGGAGGAAGCTTTTGGATTAGCAAATTTGGATGCCAATTTAGATTTTATTGCTTTTATGAGACTTTTAGGAATCCACATGAATTTTGACTTTGAGTTTGGCTTTGTGGATCTTTGTGGCCTTTGACATTTTTCTTTTTGATTTATGGACCTTTATGGTCTTTTGAAAATTGGGTTTTTCTTTGATGGGCCTTTTGTGGCCTCTTTGATTTTTCTTTGATTTTGGATCAAATTTTATTTTAGTTTTGCATGTCTCTTTGAGGAGACATGTTGATCCTTTGATACGTGTGGATTTTGATATTGCAGCTTTTGACATTTGGCACCTAAATTGCTTCCAAGATACTGGAGGTGAATTGAGGTGGAATGATATGAGGTATGATGATGGAGTTATGAAGGAAGAATTTTGAAAGTGGATCAAGGATGTGTGCCTTTGTTGTTCTTGAAGAATAGGATATGGACCTAGATAGAGGGAAGGTTTGGATGGACTCAGGACAGGACCTAGGATAGATTGTAGTTTCTTTGATGGACCTGGATAAGGACTCGATGGATGGAGAGTTTGATGGATCAGGATAAGGACTTAGGGATGGGATGGAGAGTTTCATAGACTAGATACCTAGGTTGAGCATGAGGTGTATAACCAAGGCCATGAGAATATGGATGTGCTTGGATAGAAAGGGGTTCTAGGATACCTTGCTCATGAAGGCCTAATCCTTTTCCTTTGTAATTCATACTTTGACATATTTGTTTACCAATGGGATATGCATTGTTTGTGAAACAAGTGTGAGTCCATTTTGAGGAGGATATGATATGGATGAGAGGATAGGTGTTGGAAGTAAACCAAAATGGATAAAGGTGGAGGATCCCAATTTATAGGTGTGGGGTTCATGGATAACTTGAATAGGTGTGATAGGCTCTTGACATGGGGATGATGGGGTGTTTTGATCTTGACTTGGAAAAGGATTATGAAGTGGCATGAAAGGAATATCTTGATCATGATAAGGATAATCATCTTCATGGGATGAAAGGGTATCCTTGAATGGAAGCATATATTGATCTTGATGAGGAAGGAAATCATGAAATTTTGTAGAAATCATATCTTGATCATCAATTGGTAAGACATCATTAGATAGGATGAAAGAACTATCATGCTCTTGTGATGCAATAGAATCATGGGATGGTATGGATTGATTAGATGATGTGGAAGGAGAACTTGGAAGAACATTTTGTTCTTGAGATGGAAGAGGATTATCATGGGTGAATAATGAAAGAAGGGGATCATCATATGGTTCTTGAGAGATGGGATCTTGATCAAAGATAGGAAGGGTTTGTAGAATGTTTTGATCAAGATGTGTAAATTGAAATGAATCATTGGATGTAAAGGATATGATAGAAGGTGATTGAATGGAATCATTATCTTGAGTGAAAGAATCGTGAGGTTCATTTTGAATTATGGGGGATGAGGATAAATGCATGACATGATAGGATTGGTCAATTTTATTTGATGGCTTAGATTTAGGCTTCTCATTTAACCTTTGCAAAAATTCAAAAACATTGAATTTGGATGATGTTGCTTTTGGAGGAGAAGAGGTTACATTCATATTTTTGTCAAATGACTTCATAGTTGTGCCCCCTTGTATTTCCTTGATTTTCCTTTGGAGTGCTCTTATTTGTTGGGGAAAACTACTAAGATCATTTAATGGAGTTTTACTCTTTTCAGGATCTTCCTTAATTTTCTCCATATTGTAGTTAGAGGGAAATTTGGCACCTTGGTTTGCTAAAAAAAGAAAGTAGCCTTCTTTATCTCGCTCTAAGATCTTGTCCAAAATTATGTGAAATTGTGGATCCTATTCAGCTTCTTGAATCATTTCATCGGTTATTTCATCATTTGAACTATTCCCAATACAAAACCTATGAAAAGGATTTTCTTCCTTATCACCCATGTTGTAAAGTGGACAACAGGCATATGCTTTTGAAATGTTCTTCTAGACGTAGATCATAGGTTTATAAGTGAAAAATTGATGATGTCTTGATTTGATAAGATGAAAATCTTATAATATGATCAAATGACGTTTCTAACTCTTGATTGTGGCTTCCAAGATGAAAGGATATCAAAATCCTTTTGGGGAAGTTGAATCAATAATCAAAAACTTGTTTGAAAAGATGCACTTTTTTTGAGATTTGATCCTAGTCTCGAAAAATGATAAGTGTGGGATCAATGTAATTGTGAGTTTGATGATCTTTGCTGAATTAATGTTTTGAAAATTACATCAAGCAAGTTGTAGAATAGTTGTCTTTAACATTAAGT
>VDFB02230414.1:0-15353 GCA_007258455.2 Sequoia sempervirens | reverse complement strand
CTATCATTGAACCTCGCCTATCATGAGGTCAAACATCAAATCTATTATTGATCCTCACCTATCATGAGGTCAATCAAACATCAATCTATCAATGAACCTTACCTATCATGAGGTTAATCATCAATCTATCATTGATCCTCGCCTATCATGAGGTCAATCATCAATCTATCATTGATCCTCTCCTATCATGAGGTCAATCAAACATCAATCTATCATTGAACCTTGCCTATCATAAGGTTAATCGTCAATCTATCATTGATCCTTGCCTATCATGAAGTCAATCAATCAATCAATCATTGAATTTGACCTATCATGAGATCAATAATCTTGTAATCTATCAGGATCATCAATATCAAATCAAAGGCTGATATGATCAAAAATCATCAAACCCAAGGAGGTAAAGCAGGGAAACATTTAATCATCTAGTGGAATTAGTATTCTTTATCGGGAGATAAATTATTTCAACACCAAATCTACATAAAATCATCAGAAAAACACACAAAAATATATAATATAAAATATAAAAAAATTGAGAAATTCTGAAAAATCATAAAAGTCATCAATTTATCTCCTGATGGGGATATATCTATCATTAGCTAAAATCAATATCTAGGGCAATTCTGGGGCATACTGAAAAAAAATTCGTCGATACTGATAGCACCAACAAGATTTTCTTTCAAGCAATGTGTAAACACATCACTTTAAGGAGGGGAAAAATGTATACACCTAAAAATGATTTGGATAATCTAATTAATTAAATACGACTTATTTGATTAATTAAAATTAATTTCATCTACTATTAAATAAATAAAAATATTTATTTATATAGTTCACATTTAATTCTTCTAAATTCTTCTATTATTCCATCTTAATTAAATAAACAAATTGAATACTTTGTTTTATTTAATTGTTCATTTCTTCCATATTTAATTTAATAAATAGACTTCTATAGTTTGTTTTACCAAATTTAATATCTTATTTCTTCCTAAATTTGAATAAATAAAAAATATTCAAATAAAGGCATAAGGAAATTTCCTCTATTCACTCACCAATAAAATTAGATATCAAATATCCAGTTTAATTCAATTGGCATTCACGAGAAAGTTGTGGAGACAAATTGGAAATCAATCTCTCAATCTCCTTCCCCTAATTCTTCTTATCATATGGCCTTATATTTTCATGGGGAGGAACCATTCCCATGATTAGCTCAAGGTTCTTCATCTCTCACCATTCAATCCTCCAGATCAAATCCAAGCCTTTGATGTGCTGCCCCTGTGCAAACTTACTGCCATAAATCTATAAATACAACCTTCTGAAACAAAGAATGAATCCCAACTTTGTGCAAGTTTACCCTGCATGTATAGCAATCAAGCAATCATAGCAATAGAAATCATAGCATCAGTAGAATCAATATCATGGCTACATCATAGATTATTGTAGCTTTTTTTTATCAGTTTTCATGCCAGCATACATTTCAGTAGCATCCTATCATTTAGAAAATACCATATAGGATCAGATCATTACATTTAGCATCATTCCATTCTCTAGATGAGAATTTTAACAGTCACAGTGCTTACCAAATCTGAGAGCCCTATGTGATTTAATAAATCTTTGGAGATATGAAACAATGAGACGCTTTCAAGTTTTATGTGCTTTTAAATTAGTTAATTGCTGTTAAATCTTGATATAATGTTTCATTAAGAAGCGTTTTAGTTATTTTACTTATTTACTTATTACCCACTTACAACTTCCACATTAGGCATATGTGTCTACTAGGCAAGGAGGCTGCTGGAAAAGGTAGCTCAGCCTTACACCTATCAAATGCATTTGCTTGAAAGTTTCAAAAGACTTTTCTTCGAAGGGAGAACGGGGAGTCAGGCATTCAGTGAGATCACATTCTTCTTAGAGATGGTTTGTTTTCAGTTCACGGGCCTTGTCTAAGATTTCACATTTTGCATACATGTCTAGGAGGATGTTGGGCTTAGAGGCGAAACCTGGCTTTACACTTGTTGTTTGCGTTGCTTGAAAGCTTTAAAGCCTTGAACAAATCTATTCTCCGCGTCCCCTGCAATCATGTATCCCCTGAGAGACCACATCTTCTTGAGGCATTATGTCAAGCAATTCACGTGCTGGGTCTATGCGTCCACACACTGCATACATATCCATGGGGAATTTGAAAAAAAAGAAGTTAGAAATGGGTTTGGAGTTTTGTGAAGGGAGGATTGATGAAGGACTCCAGGTACTCGTTATAGTGAGGATACCAATTCAATTTTCTTTTTGTTATCGAAGTTTTGATTTTAATGTGTAAGATTTGCAACTGTATGCTGTACTCAATTTGGGGTTCTTTTTGTTCATTTTCCTTGACTTTGTAAGCCAATTTCTTGATAATGAAACATTCGATCTCACTCTTAGAATGTAAGCTCGCTGTTATGAAATTTCTTGACATAGACCATTCGATTTCTTTTTGTGTACTGGGGCCATTCGTTTGTTGCAAGACCGTCGTTTGTTTCTTTTCACAACCCTGTTGGTGAATTTGTCTTGTCGCCTGGTAGTATACTCCTTCTTTAGGTTTTCCCAGTCTCCTCATCAAACCCATTTGGTACTTATTCTGCAATCATCGCATTTTAGAAAAAAAATAAAATATTTGAGTCATTTTGTCTGACAGTTCATGCACCTTCCACATGCTTCTACGTTTAGCATTGCATGGCTACGAAGGCAGCTGCAACTACAATCCCAGGCAAAATTCATTCACCTCTTGTGCTTCGCGGGATGTCCTTATCCTTCTCCAAAGCCCCATTTAGGAACACGCAGGGAGGATGTGGAAAAGGATGCAGGAATTAGTTTAGCACCTGCTGATTGTTTCCGCATGGAAGTTTCTATAAACATTACAAGAAACCCATATTCGATGCCCACTACCCTTGAAAATTTGCGCATGGTTTTGTCTGCAAAAATGGGGCATATTCATAGTAATGTGGTCCAGAAAGAAAATCGTGGAAGTGTAAAACTTAGCCATTTGAAACATGTCATAAAGATATTCCATGTGGTAAGATTGTTTATTTGAGATAAGGGTGCGGTCCCATGGAGGGGGGCTTCCTTAAAAGTCTCAGCGGGTGCTGCTTAGCTTTTTTAGGAATATTTTAAAGTACATGGTCCCATGAATTTAGTTGAAATTCTGCTTAAAAATTTAAGCCCCTAAATATAAGGAAGCTGGTGGTCCCATGAATTTAGTGGTGCACTGCTGCTTAAAATTTTAAGCTCCGAAATTTGAGGAAGCTAGTGGTCCCATGGATTTAATGTTGCAATTCTGCTTAAAGATTTAAGCTCAGAATTTTTTATTTAATTTTTTTTTTTTTGAACTAATGAGCATAGCCATCATTCATTATTCAAAAAAAATCAAATTTTTCATTTACAGCATTGTGTCTGCAATTTTATTTAAAGATTTTAGCTTAGAATCTTTTTTTTTTAATTTTTTTTTAACTAATGAGCATAACTATCATTCATTATTCAAAAAATAGTCAAAATTTTCCATACAGCATTGTGTCTGTAATTATCAAAATAACAGAAATTAATATTGAAAAAAAAATACCATATCACCTCTCTCCTAATAGCATAGCAGCCTGAACGAATATTTGAATTGAGACCATTCAGCAACCCAAACATACTATGAACAGATACAAAACATCCATGAAAACATAATCAATGAAGCTAATTTGCTTTTCAATAAATGAACAGATACAAAACTCAGAAGTCACTTAAACAAATTGAAATCTTTGATCATTCCCAGCACATATTATGAATGGTAATAGCAATATTATTCATGCTCAGAATTGTAGAATACAAATCTCTTATTTCCAGAGTTATAAAGTTTACAAAATAAACTCATTACATATATATGCTATTTGTTTTTTTGGTTCTCGTATTACATGGATTCCCGTTGCTGGTTTTTTCTTTCTGTTGCTTATAATGCTCTTAGTTCTTGTAAGGCAATATATTTTTCCCCAAAATTTTCATGGAAAAAACCATCTTCAAGAATTGGATGCAGCATATTATGGGAAGCCTTAGTGCAAAGTTTAGAGAAGAGAGTTAGATGCTGATGGTGAAGGATTCTTATAGAGTCTGTGCAAGAATAAAATGCATGGAAGAGAAGGGGAACAGGGAAAGTAAAATAGCATGGAGATTGAGTTATGCAAAGTAGCAGAGTTGTTGATGGTTATGGGTTAAATAGGAAGGAACTTGCATACTCTGCTAAGGCAGATCGTCCAGGATGGAGATTTGGTTGTGTTTACTGAAGTTGAAGGTATGACTGAACGTAATGATGACAGACCAAGAAAGATAAAGAAGCTCAAAACCTTATGGATTTGTTCATGAGGAAGACACAACAAAGTTTGGTGCCTATGAGAAGGGTATTTGCAAAAAGATCAGTAAAAGGACAACAGTCAAGCTCAGTTAGGAATGACAGTCTCTTATAACAACCACCATGGAATAGAAGAGGATTATATTGCATGACAGCCATCAAAACATGTCTACCAACATTGTTTGAGGATAAATCTAGTGTTAATGGCAGTAAAAATGAGAAGGTTAGCAAATTCACAATTTGAAGGTGGCAGAGTTATCAAGCTTGACAGGACTTGGAGAGCAAGGTATAGAGGATAGTGAGCACCTTATGAGAAAGGACAATCCTCTTCAAAGGGAAATGTTTCAAGAGTCCTAATGACTGAAATGAAAACACAATAATAGTTCACTGACCATGACACAGGGGGGTGCAATATGAGAATACATATGGCTAAAGCCTACGCAGCATCATAAGATCCATACCAAACACAATGGCAGGCTATAATAAGCAGTGGATAATGAATGGATGTGAAGAAGTGACACTCTTGAAAGAGACAGTCATATTCATTTTTGACAGTCACTTCATCAAAAGATGGTCAGATATGTGCCTTGGGATCATCTGTTCTCCAAGCTGTTTCTGGTCTGAGAGGTACAGGAAATGAAAAAAGCAGCCCTGAGAGCAATAGCATTGTAGAGGTAGTTCCAGAAAATCATTAGTAACATGGAAGTCAACCATGAAAATAAAACTAAGGGAAGTGAATACAGTGAGCAGTAAGGATGGTGCCAAATACTTATGCAATAGACATGTCTATCTGATTTCCCTTTACAGACTAGCTCATCATGAACATGGTGGAGAAAAACATCCATCTCAGGCAACGAGATCTGCAAATCTTCCTTCAAGGATGATTGTGGGCTTAAAGCAAAGTGGATCTCTTTAGCCTCTTTATAACCATATGCTTCAAACAAATGCTATAGCAAAAGTACAAAAGAATCAAATGGAACATTATTTATAGCATTTAACTACATTATTTTTTTATCTTTTTCACAAATGGAACATTATTTATAGCATAACATCAATTCAGATCTGCATATTTGTGAATTAATTTCAAAATATCAAAACCATACAAACAGGCGGTTTTAGATCAACAACGAATCACACCTACAATGCCTCTATATCCAATACTTTGCAACAAAAACTTTACCAAAAAAACATGCTCTTGAATTTAGATTATTTATTTTATTAAACATATGGAGATATACTGCACTAAATGAACAAGTCTTGCAATTCTCCAAGAAAAGCACATTCAATAAAATGAAATGAATAGGAGTGCAGTAAACTCCCAAAGCAAAGCTCAACATATACCATCTTAACAAATAGAAATCTCCCACATAGAAATATCAGCATTCATATAAGGAGGAAAAAATAACAAAAACAATATAAATAATTACAAAAGTAATTCAAAATTGAAAACATGTCTTGAGATCTATTACATCCATACAAAATCAATTAAACTTTTGGTTTTTATGCCTCTACATGTCTACATTATTCATATCAGCATTTACAAAATTCATTAATGTTTCTCGAGCTACTGTTGCAACTGGATCAGCTGATTCATTGCTTGCCATATTTGTTCCATTCTGAGCAAAATCATCTTCATATGTATCATCTTCATCCTGCACAATGTCTAATGTCATATTATGCAATATACAACAACAAACAATGACTTTTGGAACCATTTTCAAATTTGGATGCCACATTTTTGAGTGTAAAATTTGCCACATCCTCTTTAGCCTCCCAAAGGCATGCTCTACCACAATGCGTGTTGATGACAACTTAAAATTGAATTATGTTTGGTTTGTTGTTAGACCTCCACTAAATGGTGTAATTAATCATGGCAACAATGGATATCCGCCATCACCAATAATGTACTCTCTCATATTTACTGACCCAATTGACACTGGATGACCATTTAATCTTTGTCCACCTTCACACAGTTTATAAAAGCATGAATTTCGTAGAAGCCTAGAATCATTTACAGAACCAGGCCATCCTATAAAGACGTCCATGAAATACATATTGCTATCAACAATTGCTTGTAATGACATACTATAGTTATGATCACGATCATACCAATCAGAGGAACACTCATTGGGTGGAAGATGAAACTGGATGTGAGTTACATCTATAGCTCCACAACAATTTGGAAATCCTCGTTTTAGATGAAAGCCTTCTTTTACACGCTCAAGTGCCATTTGGTTACTAGGCCATCGGATATGATCTCGAAATCGACTATAAAAGACATTGATGAATTTATTTACAATTCTTACCACAGTTGACTTTCCACAACCAAATAGCTCACTAATGTTAACCATTGTCATTCCAGATGACAATCGTAAAACTGCAATAGCAACCTGTTTCTCAACTGGAAGGACCCTACTCTGTAAAGCTATAGCAAATGAATGTGGTATATCACCTTGCTTTAGGTCATCATTCAAGTTTTCACAAAGATTTTGAAATAATGCATACGGCAACCTAAAAATGCTGCGGAAACGTTCATCATCACATCTAACTTGAAAAATGTAGTGGTTCCACCAATGTAAAGAGCGTGGTTTGATATACCACTCACCCTGAATTCTTCCTTCCCATTGAGAAACAGATAAATTAGTTTCCGCAATGTCACTTTCCAACTCAGAAGTGATTGCATGAAGCATTGTTTCCATATCATCTAAGTCCATGTTTGATGATTGTCTTATTTCAGAGAAGTCTATTCTATGCTGCTTAAATTTTTTTTGTATATTGTTTGAATTTTGAAGATCACTCCAAATCTGTATTGCCAATTGAATAACACTTGATGCAATGGCAAGAACAAATTTCATTTTTTCTATTGAACTGGAATTCATTGTGCAGTTATGATCTCCACCCTACAAAACCGAAAAAAAAAGGAAAAAAAAATATTAAATACAATGTTTTAATTGGATAGAAGTCATTTTCTTATCAATATTTCTCTTCTTTTTTACTTTATTGGAAAACTAGAAAAAGATTGCGTAAATCTTGCTTAAATATAATAATGTGGATATCTTATGCAAGGCCAAGTTAATGTGGTTGATATTTTAAAGCCATGTAGATTTACAGTGCCTAGAAGCATAAGCATATAAATTTGTGTTTTTCATTAACTTTTTTTGCCAAACAACTGTCAAAAGCTAGCAAATGACTAAGTAATCTCCGCCTACCTTTGATCAGCAATCCAAACAGCAAATTAGGGGCACTTTTTTGAAGTTGCAAGCAAAATTTGGCTTCCTACTGCCTTCCTTTCCAGAGTGTTTTGTGAAAAAAAATTATAATTTAATATAATCAATAATATAAGGAACTTACAAAATCATCAGAATAGAGTGATTTTTTTTCGCAGTCCCTTGCCACTCAAGGGTTTAAGAAATTTGCAACAGGGCAAATCTGAGAGTAGTTTGCATGCTCCCAAGGTGTCATTTGATCACCTAATTATTATTCCAATTTTCTTACGTGATGAGATTGTTTTCACTGTGGATATTCCATTTAATCTTCCACCTTCATGATCCATCTACTGAATACTAGAGCCCCTGCCAAATTTGGGCTTGAATTGTAAAGAATAGGATAGTTTTCTTTGCAATATCATTTACTACTCCTACTGAGATGATAGCTAATGTGGTTGACAGTTGGATCCTCAACACTGTTTCAAGACTTTGATATGCTCCAGTAAAGACATCGGAGTCATCCAAGCATGGACTACGCTATCACATTTTTGTAAGGAGTCTAGCTTACTGCTATTGCTATCATGTTAGTTCATAGTAGGCATTCTACCTTTGTCATAAGGTACAAATTCTCCTAAAAATGATTGCATGGGTGATGCGATTGCAGTGGGATCATTTCAAGCCACAAAAAGTGACTACAACAAATCTTGCTTCATGGGTTATCACTATGAATTCTAGCTCAATGAATTTGAACTGAATTTCTACAGTTATATTGAGTGAGACAGATGTTGTATTTGGTGTGAGACAGATGATGTATATTTTAATTTAGTGTAGGTTGTTGTACACATGATGGTTTCAGCTATAGTCAAGTCTATTAAGACTTTTTTGGTTGCAAAAGAATATGCCAATTATGCACTTTTCCAGCTGCTCTTCTAGTCCATGGGTGTCTAGATTACCCCTGAACATTCATACATTGGATTCATACTCTGTGCCTTATGCTAAATATGCCTCTGCTGAACTATGTTAGATGAGTATTAAGAGAGTCTTCAACTCGCATAATTAATCAATTTAACTAGTGAAGTGATATCAGTAGCTTAGTTAGCTGAAAATAATTAACTTTCATGATTTTATTGTTCAACTAACATACTATTTGTCAAAAGACCATTCAATTTCAATTTTTAAATAATGGGTGAACTTCTATTCAATGAATCTAACATGTTTTTTTCTATCAATTTGAATACTATGTGAACATGGAAACATGAATACTATTCAATCAATCTAACATGTTTTTTTCTATCAATTTGACACAATATTGATTAGATATCTCCCTTCTTATGAAATAAGAAAAAAAAAAATAGTTTATAAGCATATTAATATCTTAAATGGAAACTTTCACTGTCAATAAAACTGCTGATCTTGCTTCAGAATTGAAGTCTGATATAAAACTGCATTATTCTTCCAACAAAGGGTAGAAGATTATTTATGCTGTTTATGCTAAGCATGGCCAAATGAACAAACATAACAGATATATGCCTTAGAAACAACAATATTGAACAAATAAAGAAATGCAATGCATTTGCTACAATATCTCAAATGTCAAATGTTTCTAATACTTCACTTGAAACTTTAGAAATAATGGAAAAATATGCTAATAGAAAAATTCATCCTCAAAATTCATTTTATTGAAATACAATTGAAATACAAATTGTTCTTTGCATATCACTTAAATACAAACATTAAACACAAATTGTCTTTGCATATTAGTTTAATACAAACATTAAACAAAATGACAAATCATTTCTCAGTTGAAAATGATTCAGAAATTTTTAACATTGCTTGGCCAATGGAATTTAAGGCTGCAACCATGTTCACTTGCACAGCAACCTTTTGCTCCTCCAACTTAATCAGCTTTTCATCATTTAATTCTTCCTTTTTGAATCGCCTTTCCATAAGATCATACTCTTTTTGATGGCGTTTCATACGACCCTCTTCAGCAATCTGTAATGTGGAAACAACCAATTTGTTGTTTTCCAAAATTGTATCTCTCATACCATTGGTTCTTGATACTGATTTTCGCTTCTTACCTGTGTAACCTTTTTCTATTTCATTATCATTGTTTAGTGACCCTTGACAAGCTGTATCAAATTCATCAACAGGAACATTTTCAATTGGAGAGGAGTTTTTGTCACCAAATGTGTAGTTGTTGTCCGAAGTATCAATGCATATGTTACCAGGATCAATTACTCTATCACTACCAAAACTAGCCTCCATTGCAACCATAAGCTCGTTTGGAAAGTTTGGTGGAAGTTTTTTTTCAGCTCTCTCTCTACTTGTCATATTCCAGTAGCTGTCATGGCCAGAGGGAATATGTGATTCATAATCCCTTATTCTTTTATAATCTGGCATGATATGTTCCCATCGATCTCGACACTGATTGGCTGTTTTAGAGACACCATGCTGAGAACAATAGTCTTTCACAGTTTTCCACTTTTCAACAGCAGTTGCAGTTTTCTTCATTGCACCACCATTTGAAATTGTGTCTTTTTCAACTCGTTTTGCTTCAATAAGTACCATGGTGTCTGCAATGGTCCATCGTGTCCTTCCTTTCTGTGTAGGAAGAACGGAAGGCGTTTTATCTTGATTTTCAGTTGCAGAAAAAACATTAGTATATTGTTCATTAGGAGTTGAGGTGACAAAATTTTCATTTTCCTTTTCTGTAGTTGGAGGACAACTAGAGTTGACTGTTTCATTGGTTTTTTGAGTGCTTGGAACAAAGTCAAAGAGCTCATCGTCAATGGAATAAATATCTTCATCTTCTATGTGGTTTTGTGAGAGCAATGTTGTGAACCTCCTAAAACCACGATTTGAAGGAATTGGACGATGCAAATTCCTATCCATGGCAATGAACTGCAATAAAAAATATATTCAAAAATTATTATGTTTGGTAAAAACAGTGTACAACCAAGTTTCTTTTATTCATTATTAAACTGCAGAAAAAAAAGAATGCACTAGGTAATACTGAGTTGACTTCTTTTGAAAAATTGACAATCATAATTGGGAGGAAAACCAAAGAGCTCAACATAAATAAGGGACAATTTTCATGGGAAGTAGTGCACAAGAAACTTAAGATGTAAAATCCAACATGGAGGTGCAACACACAATATGTAATTCAGTTTGATGGCAGAGTGAAATAACCGCAAGAGACACAACATACAACATTACTATTGCAAAGTGGTCAAAAAATAAAGCAAACAAGATTCATTAAGAATCAAGAAATTATTTGATGGGGGGGGTATGCCTTACATAATCAAATGATGTATTATCACCCAAAGCAATGATAACATCATGAAACAAGGGAAATGAGGAGGAAAAATAAAACTCAAGGAAATGGGGAAAAGCCCAATGGTTAAGATTAAAACAACCTTGATAAAATAGTTCCAAAACATAAGGAAATATCATGAGACCACTCTCCAAACAATTGTCAACAAAGAAATCATAGAAAATTGGCAACACTAAAGAGTACATAAGTAAGCAGAGGTGGACACACTAAGCAACCAAACATTTGAAGTATTTTACCAATTGTACCTATTGACAACAATTTCATCGTAGTAAGAACATAGTTTTTATTGCTAAGCCCTATCAACGCCAATGTGGCACGACATCTTCATTAAAGCAAGGAGGAAGAATTAGAATTGAAGGGAGAGATTTGTTTTGGATGGTGCAGAGCGTCAACTGCATTAATGAGGACAACGAGATAGAGGAATATACAGATCGGGGTGATGTGAAGGTAAAGAAATATGTATACAATCATGGATGGTGGTGGAGACAAGGAATAGACATTAATGGATGGTGGTTTGTTTTTTTTATGGATTTCAATTCATTTTAAAAAATTCCTAGCACTACTGTTGATTGTGACTGACAGTCTATGACTCCAAGTCAGGGGGGTATATCCAATGTTCATGGAGTTGAGTAAGACAAGAACCAGGCAGTGAGCATGAGAACTACAAGGTACATTACATTGCACTATACTTAATGTTGTATCCTAATCTGCACATAGCATTCCTCTGTCTCACCCCTTTTATAAGCACTAGGTACATCTTCGAGCTATGCTCTTATAGATTCTCTTTGTAATAGAGCTTGAGACCCCCTTGAATTCCTGTAATTTTTCCTACCACTGAATGCCAAATGAGTCAGCATGGATGTTGGCCAAATGAGGTACTATAAGTTATGGATCAATGGGGTTTTTATTCAGAATACAGTATGGTGTTGTTGAGACAGGTAGTTCCATCAGATAATGAATGTGATGTTGTCTCTCAGAGGCTCATAGAAACTGCTCTTCAAGGTGATATAGAGACTTTAGTTGATTGCTTAGGTAATGCTCTTGTATACGTGAACTTGGCCTCATGGAGCCCCTGGACCCACATAGACCAGAGTGGCATTTTTACTGTAATGTGAGTAAAGCTACTGAACTTATGCTGTACTTGGGAAAGTGGCAAAATGCTTTGCCAATTGGTTCTACTGTAGCACTACTGTTGATTGTGACTGACTGTCTATGACTCCAAGTCAGGGGGGTATATCCAATGTTCATGGAGTTGAGTAAGACAAGAACCAGGCAGTGAGCATGGGAACTACAAGGTACATTACATTGCACTATACTTAATGTTGTATCCTAATCTGCACATAGCATTCCTCTGTCACACCCCCTTTTATAAGCACTAGGTACATCTTTGAGCTATGCTCTTATAGATTCTCTTTGTAATAGAGCTTGAGACCCCCTTGGATTCTTGTACTTTTTCCTACCACTGAATGCCAAATGAGTCAGCATGGAGGTAAACTGCAGGCCTTCTGGTAAGTGCATAGGGAAGAGATAACTAATTTCAGTTATATCAGAGTTGTCTGCATCTTAGATAAACATGGAATTAAACGGATAATGTGTCTCATACATGTTGTTGGCTTTTCAAAAATCAATTGAACATATGATAAAACACAACAAGATAAGTTAATAATCTTTTATCTTGTGTTAAGGTAGGCAATTTTTGTCAGTGGTACTATTTTGAAATTAATAATATTAAAGGTTAGATCAATTATGCATGTAAAATTATTATCATTCTAATCATGCAAGATAAAAAGTAAATGACAAATGTTGATTCAAATGTATTTAAATGGTCTGTAGATTTTCACAAAATCTTTCTACAAAAGCTAAATTTATTGCTTGATAACTGAATGTCCAGGAGGCGTGGACCTTATAGCCAACAAAATCACAGTTTAAACACTCTGCTAGTCTAGCATAGCTTTCATACTATGGCCATGATGCATGACAAGGACAACAATGGTTCTGGCAAACCTACCATTTATACATACCTATAGTTCCAAAGTTTAATATCTGTAAAGGCAAAAAAAACACAAATTCAATCCAATCCTTCTAGCACAGAGCCATAGTTTTAGACCTTGGTCAATAAATATTTAACAGACAAGGAATATGGACTTCCCACGAGAAAAATAACAAACAGGTGAACCCAGCACAAAGGACTAGAAATTTGACAGCTCAAAAAGTAAAAAATTGGGCACCAAATTAGATTACATGCCTCCGATTTTGACCACAGAAGGAGATAGAATAAGAATTGAGAACCAAACAAAAAAGCCATTTGCCATATAACTAGTATACGAACTTCAATAGAATGAAAAATATGGAGAAAAAATTATAAGAATTTGAACAGAGAGAAAAGTACCGGAAAAAATTATATAAACTTGAACAGAATGAAAGGCATAGGTGAAAATTAGTTGGCAGAGTAAACAGAAATAAAACTTACCCAGTGCCCTTTTGTCTGAAAATGTGAAATTGCTCTGGAGTCCTCTGTCTTCTCCACCTCTGAAAAAATATAATAGTATTTTCCTGTACATGACCAATTTGAACAAATCAGCAACGATATTAACAGCGATAGAAAAATGAAATCGATTATCTTAAATTAATATGCACCTGTTTGTTTTGCAGCTCGTCGATGCTCTTTGCTGGTCTGTGCAGCATGCCGATGATCTGCTTTGCAGTGTCGTTGATGCCTTTGAAACCAAAAATTTCCGGAAAACATGCAGCGGGGATCATTTTCCCTCTTTTTTTAATTTCTGGCGGGAATTTTCTGCTGTAAATGTGCGACAAGTGGCACACAAAACCCCTAAGCTGTAGGGGCAATTTCTAGCCCCACCCCATTTTCCCCTGCTGGAAGATTCATTCCTATACTGTAGGGGCTCCTATTTTTCTGGAAGAGATTCGAATTAATCCCGTAGCACAATTTTTTTTTTTCCATGAGACCTCCTCCTCCACCAAAATAGAAGCCCAAGCCCCCCCATGGGACCAAGAATATTATAAGAAAAGACAAAATAAAATATCCTTAAATAAAGGAATGCATGGTTTTTTTAAAAATAAATAAATTAAGGAACTTTCAAGTAAGTCAAAAAGAAAGGTAAAGTAAAAAGAGGGTTACGTGGATTAAAGGCATTAAGAGAAGAGAGTAAGAGTATTTATTTAAAATTTAAAGGAAATAAATAATTAGTACTAATAGCACTCTTTTCTTAAAAGGAGGAAAGCCTCTTTGAAATCATTTATTATTATTTCCTTTTTAGTAAATAGATTAAGTAAATGTATAAATAAATTACATATTCACATAGTTATACAGATAAGAGAAAATAAAATAAATGAAAGAGAAATTGGTAATTAAATAAATAGAGATGGAGTGATATTTCATTTTGGAGAGTATATGGTATATGTGTGTTTTCCTTTGTTGGGTGTAACTTGTTATGCTAATGGTCAACTGTCTTGTTGATTCAATTTTGGGTCAAACAATAGTTTAGGAGAACCTACCTATATTTTTATAAATCTAACCCTAATAAATATATATAAAGATGTATGTATTTATATATATAGGGTTGGTGTAAATTGTAAACCATGATTCATAATAAAACAAAAGACAAACAATATTGGCTTTGTATATGTATGCATCAAAATTTTGATGAATTATGTTATTTAGTTTCTTTAGCTATGTTAAATGACTTCTTATTAAAGGAATGGATAAATTTAGTAATTATTTTTAAAGACTAAATGATTATATTTGGTAGACAAATATGTAACTATGTTAGTTAAGTGAGATAAGTAGTTGAATTGGTCAATTAGATTCACTAAATTCAGTTAACTTAGATAATTGATTTCTATTATACTAGGGTAAACTAAGTGGAGGCCAAATCAAAATAGAATAAAATAGAAATGATCATATCCAATCCTGGGTAATTCCATTAGAAAAGAAAAGAATGGGACATGTTAACATACAAATATATATATATACTTTTATAATCGACAATTAGATTGACACCTATGATAACATATATGAATATATTTATAGGCATAAAATAGTGGGTTGTGGAGTGAAAATGTTATTGAATTATAGAATTTATGTTTATATGATGTTGAAAGGAAATTTGGAAATATCGTTATTTACTGAATTTTGTATATCTAATAGCGTTACATTCTATAGAGTATTTTTATTTATTATGTGTGGCATTATGTGAATATAGTATTGTATCATGAAGATTAGTATTCTTCAGATAATCTAATTCAATATAGATATATTCATATAGTGGATTTATTTATTGGAAAGTAGTTTTAGGGTTAAAGATTTAAGAGTTAATGCTTTTATAAAAGACTAGAAGGTTACTCTTTTATTCAAGTGAGTAATTGGAAAAGAATAAGTAAAAGAAATTTATATAAAAATAATTATATGCATGAATTTGTGTGTTATTAATATTTA
>VDFB02230413.1:166170-255409 GCA_007258455.2 Sequoia sempervirens | reverse complement strand
TTTAGTGTAGAGTAAGAGCAATGGAAAGTGAGCAGATGTCTATTGCAGTCATCATGGTGGGAGGCCCAACTAAAGGTAAGTGAGGAAGCATGGTTTTCTTATTTTTGTAAATGGTGAATAATTGAGAATAGCATGCAGGTACTCAATTTCTGAAACTTGGAATTAGGTTTGTAGATTTTGACAGTAAGAGGAATAGGAAAAGAGTGCTCAATGGATCAATGAATCAGGAAAGATATCGTTCTAGTAAATAGAAATAAACAAATATTTCTCAACATTCACATATGGCGATATAGTTAATGGATTGAATAAGCACATTACATAGGAACGTAAAGACATTCATTAATGTAAACATTAATATCAATGAATTCAATCTATATTCAATAGTGATATTCAAAATTTAACATAGGAAAAGTTGACTTTCAAAATGCATTAATTGATTCTTGAACAAACAAACAAAAAAAATTATATTCGTTAAAAATCATAGTAAGATTAATAAAATGAAATGGATGCAAATAAATGGATTTTTAGAAACTTTCAAGCTAATGCAATTGGCAGGTGTAAAATCAAATTTCGCAACCTTTGAACAGTGTCCAAATGCTTTAATTATTATGAGTTAAAGTGCCCCTCAAGAAATATTTTGTTACAGCTAACAAATATTAAAGCAGGTGTTAATCATCCCCTCTTAGCTAGATGATCTACACTACAAGAAATGTTAGAGATTGAATTGAAAAAATAGATACAGCAAGATCAGTCACATAATCGAGATGGTCTTGAAGACACAGTGTGAGTTTAGTGCAAGAGTTGAAATGATATGGTATAGATTGGAAAGCACACAAACCTTGAAACTTATGATGAGCATAAATAAAGACATTTCATCCTCTATTTAAAGTATTAATCAATCTGATGTAAACCAAAATAGAGACTCTAATGCAACAATCAATTTAAATGGTACAAAGAACAATGAACCCACATTTGAACCAATACATTAACTATCCATTCATAGATTGTGTATCTTCTAGCTGCCAAAAACAAATATTTGATAGGGCAGGCAATGCTTAAAGCTTATTTGAATAGAGAGAAAAAATTTGCATACCTATTTGAAGCATTAATCAATCTTATGTAAACAGAAACAAAGAAAATGCATGAAAAAAATTAGAGACTATATTTTTAACTAATGCATGAAATAAACAGAGGTGAACAAAAACAAAAGGCTATATTTCCACCACATGGTGGGTGCAAAAATGTGAAGGCTAAAATCTACATTGATCAAAGATTGATAAATATGAGTTAAATTCATCAACATTGAACAAATGAAATAAAAGCCTTCCCCATGATTTTTTTAAGAAAATGTAAAGGAAATGACAACATTATCAAATTAAAACATGAAACTACAAGTAAGATGAACATGAAATCTATTCCTAAACCACTCAAACCATCATCCCATAGGGGGATTGGTGCTACTTTGATGTGGAAAGTAGCCCTTTCCCAACCCCTTTTGATAAGCTCTTGATCTTGATGAGAAGATGACTTTGATGCAAAATGATCATTAAAATAAGCTATGATGTGATGAAATTGAAATGATGATTGTGCCTATAGTGAAACTGCTAAGAGTATAGGTAGATTGTGGAGTAGAAGTGTCTTCTATTTATAGATTGAAGGGTTGAAGAATGGAGAGATGGGAGGAATGCGGTTCTAAAGAAGAGCCAATGATATTGTGATACTTGTCACATGACTAGTGGAGGAAGGTGGAGTAAATTTTGGAGAATGTGCATGGTTAATGCATGTAGTTGAGGATTTGAGAGGTGTAAGAGAGATTAATGCACTTGTAAGAGGCATTAAATGAATATGGTGGAGATGTTTTGGAGGGTGGTTTGGGAAAGAAAGTCAAATAAGTGGAGTAAATGAAGGAATATTCCTTGGGAATATGCCTTGGGAGGGGAAATGATTTATTTAGTTAATTAAATAAATTGATTTTCATGTGAAACTAGGGTAGTTGACCATGGGTTTAGGTTTGACCCAGGTTTAGGTTAGGGGTTAATTAATTCAGATTAATTAACTTGGATTAAATTAGCTAATTTATGACATTTAATTTAAATGTTTGGGTTTATTTAAATCAAATGAGAGGATGTTAAAACATTAGGATTTTAATTAAATATATTGATTTATTTAATTAAAAGAGATGACATTAGTTAGCAGAAAGTGAATTAATCAAATTAACTTAGTTACTTGATTAATAAAAAAAGTAATGTTAATTTGAGCATCTAAACATATGTTTCAATTGATAGTTGCAGTTTTCTTGTTCAGGAGCAACATTTTCCATTTCTTCAAATTTCTTTTGTTAACTGAAACATGTGGTGCATGTTCTTTTTTGAAGTAATTGTCTCAGGCTTAAGATTTTCCAGTTGTTTTGAAAAAAAAAAGGAGAAACAACACCCACAACATGTGTGAAATTAGATGTAGTTAGTATTAATATATAGTACTACCTATTATGCATGCACCAATTGCAATGCATATATACATACTTACAAAAGAAAATCTATGTTGGTATATATACTGCAACCATCGCAACTACACGGGAACCATACAACAATTAATGTTGATACCAACCAGCGTTTAATTATCAAAAAAACATTGATATCATGATTCATTACACTAGTGGGAAATGTATGTTAGTCTGTGACTATAATCAGTAGTGAGACCAATGTTCAATCTCACACTTAATATACAACCTGCCATTCTATGAAATCCTTATTGAGGCCTAGACAAATAACAACAATCCTTCGAGCAGTATAAACATAGGGCCTATTTAATTCCTTTCCAACCATCATCAGTATATGCCAACCACAAATGAAGTAGTATTTCTAAAGCCATAGGTCAACAATCACCAATACTTTATGGAAAATAGTGCAAATTATTACTGCAGGACGCACAAAAAATGGTGAATAATGCCTTAATGAGAAGAACATGAACTATTTTATTGCTTTGCAACCATCCTCACCACACACAAACCATTCAAAAATCAATTTTGATGCCAACAACCATTTAATTTAACTATCTTGCATAACTTAGAATGATAGGACCTAAATTAATTGCAATGACAAACCCTTTCTAGAGCATTTCAAAAATAGTTTATGTTCTTGTAAAACAACCAACCAAGAACATACATTGTCTATCACTATGATAAATGGTTCTATCAATGTTCCATATAACATTTAAAATACAACTTATCATTCTAAGAATGTCCCAACACAATAAACATAGGGATCAACATGTATCAATGTTTGTATCTACTGTGACATACATACATATTTGCACATAGGGGAAATCCATTAGCCATCACTGTGATCAAAGGTGGCATCACCAAGACTTTTTTATTTCTTTAGAAATCATCACCCCATGCAAAAAACACAAAACAAGTGATTCGTATTTTTGTCTTGTCACTCTCAATAATGTCAAGGCTTAATACTTGGCCCTCACGTCCTTGTTTATTGTAATGGTGTATATCCCTTTTAGTTGTCACCCAACCTTTTATTGCCCATCTAGTACCTATTGTCTACATGTAATTACACATACATACATTTCCACACATTGTTTTTGTGTGTATATATATCCAAGCAATAGATCCCTACAAATGTATCCAAACGATGCCTATATATCTTCTTGCAAACAAAACCTACATCGATATATAGGTATCTGAAGTTAAATGCACCATTTTAGTTATTATTTTTTTTAACCTAAAAAAGGAGTTGTTTGAATGATAGGTTGTATATTAAGTGTAATAAGAAACATTGGTTTCACCATTGATCAAAGCGGTGGACAATGTATGTTCTTTCTCAAGGGTTTGGTGAGAGCCCATGAGGTTCCATGACCCAATATGGTAGGGTGGAGAGTAGGCCTCATTTTGTTGTGTTTCATTTTATATTTCCTATGTGAAAATCTATATATTTTTTACATTAGATGCATACAACATTCATATGTTTGATAGGTTGTATAATAAGTGTATTAATGGGTGATCCCACAATAGTGGTTTACAATTTTTGGTCAAACTCGACACTGAAATAATTTTTTTTAACTAAATCTTCACTTTCGGGCACCTATAGTGCTAAACCGTGAGGAATTGGAAGATGATGCAAACTATAGTTTCGTGAAATTTTTTCTATAGATTCTAAATATATCTTTTTCAACATTTTTGGAATCAAATCGCACTTCTTTTTCCATCTCCCTCAAAAATTAGTTTTTTTCAAAAATCAACATTTTAAAAAGGTGACGCTCACCGTATAACGCATAACTTTTTTTCCATGAAGGATAAAATTCTAATTCTTTTGAATTTAGATTTTTAACTCTAATATATAGTGCTTCCACTTGGTTAGATAGTTTTTTATTCAATATTTTTCTTTAATTAAGTTTCAATTCTAACCAATTATAATCTCATTATAGCTGCATCAGATAACGTAAGTTTTTTGTATGTATCAAAATTCAAAAATCTTGTTGGATCAAGGACGCCACTATATGGTGCACTAATATTTTTAATATATTTTTTTAATATCATTATTTTTCACATGTATCAAAGAGTTTTATTTTCAAAGGAAAACCTACATTCACTGGTGAAATAAAAAAATAAATATAATAATTTTCAATTAAATTTATTTAAAATTATACTTTTGGAAGCTTATAATAAGGGACTACATACTTACAAAAAATAAATTTTAAATGAATTCATTTGATCCCCCAAAAGGTAAATCAAAGTGGTTTTTTATCAACATTTTGATAGGTGTAAAGGAGACTCCATTATAGGTATGGTTTAAAACTAGCGGGGTTCTATCCAAGGGGGTTTGATCTAAGGTAGTTTGATCAAACCTTCTTCAATTGGAATTCCTTTAAATGGAACCTTTTAAGGCTTAAATCATTACATTTTCTAAAAATATATGATTTCAGCAAAAATCAATTCCTCCCAGAAATTGTAAACCAGCTTTGTGGGATCACCCTAATATTAAACATTGATCTCAACACTAATTATAGTGCTAGACAATTTATGTTCTTGCTCAGGGATTTGTTGGGAGCCCTCAAGGCTTCATGATGCAATATTGTAGGGTGGAGAGTAAGCCTTATTTTAGTGTGTTCCTAATCCTATTGATTTTTTGCTTATAGAATTGGTTATAAATTGAGACAACATATTCTATTTTTTAATCTTTCACCAAAAAAAATTATATCTAGAAATGTTTGTATGTGAAATTGCTTATAATCAACATTCAAATTGAACAACCCAATTCAAATGAAGAACCCAGTTCAAGTGAAATGCATGTATAGATTTCAGTTTGGAGCATATTCATGCTTACCTAAAATTCTATCAGTATCTAAGCAAGGTGTAACACCAATTTATTCACTTGAACTAGGTTCTTCAAGAATATGCATAGATCCGCCTTTCTCTTTTGCTAGTTACTTCAGATTACATGCCAACAAATACAGTGCACTTTGAATCAAAGAAGAGGATTGCCTCCAAGAATTGTGTCCATTTCCATCATGATGAAATTTTTCTATTCTTTATGGTAACTATAGTGCTTCTCCTTTCCCACTTCATTTCCATGCATATAGAATTTGCACTATTTCTAAATTTTCTTCCTTGTCATTTTTATTTGCGAGATATAATCGTAGACATATTACATCTCGCTTTGTGCACAAGGTATGCCTACATATTCTTTATTTGATCTCTTCTATTGCAAATGTATTACATATTATTTGTTATAAATTATAGAACTGTTTATATTTCCTAATTTAGATATTGTCTACCAATGAAACATGTTCACTAAAATTCACATTTTCCTTATGTGTGACTATTTTAGAGTCAAACCATTTTAGATTGCAAACATTCTCAGTTGTAACTATAGATCTCCATAATGCTAAATAGATTTACGACCACATGTTTGGCATGGTGTACGAGTTGCAACTACATTCTATTTATATACAAGGTAAGGCTATATGTCCTTGATTCCATCACTCATTTCACAACTGCATCTCAAATTGTTTGTCATAAATGATACAAGTTTTGTATATACTTTTAAGAATGTATAACATTGATTTCAACTCAAGAAAAATTTTAGGTGCCAAAACATTGCTTTCACCATTGATCAAAGTGGTGGACAATGTATGTTCTTGCTCAGGCTTTTGGTGAGAGCCCATGAGGCTCCTTGACCCAATATGGTAGGGTGGAGAGTAAGCCTTCTTTTTTTGTGTTCATACTGCATCCTATTGTGTGCACAAGGTATGCCTACATCTTATTTATTTGATCCCTTCTATTGCAGCTGCATTTCATATTATTTGTTATAAATTATAGAACTCTTTATATTTCCTAATTTAGATATTTTCTACCAATGACACATGTTCATCACAATAAACTTCACATTTTCCTTTGATTTTTGTAGAACATACTCAATCCAAACAATCCTATTTCACATTGTGCATAGTAATGTCTTGGTCAGTGATCTTTCATCTCAACTTATTTTTATGAGTTTTGTGGATGTTTTCATGGTATTATATCTTCTATGAAGTCATCCTTACTGCAAGGCTTTCACCCAGGCTCTATTGACTACTTTTATTTTTTGTTTTGAGGATTCTAAACTATTAAAACATTTGAACGTTAAGGAATACATTGATAATGGTTACACTTTCTGTTTTGATCCTAAAATTGTAGAGTTTTGAAATTGCATAATGGGGATTTTGAGGAAGCAATGTATTATAAATGACATTCAACAATAATCATAATGACTAAAAAATTGGTCACAATGGTGAAGTAAAAAATTGCATGCAACATTAATTTCTCAAGATATATTTTGGCTGCAATTAAAGGAAGACTTAGAAATAAAATAAAAAATAATAGTTTAAAATTTTTGTATCAATCTACTTTTTGACTAACATCAACATAATTCTATGGATGCAATTATCTCTTTATTGTTATGGTTGTGCATGACTTATGTAAATATACTTATTTGAAATTTCTATGTCCTATTCCAAACTAATAATATTCTAAGCTTATCAGAACCTTTCCCATGCCCTTTTGTCTTAGTGTAATGGTATCATAAAAGGGTTATTAATGATGCCGCAAGGATTTTTAGATGTGATAACTTGATCTCTCTCAGGTGTTACTATGCCTAGCTATTACATACCTTCTTTTGCTTGGATGTAGACTGACTTCCATTATCTTATAGTCTATTTTCTTGCAAAACAACCAGCCAAGAACATACATTGTCCATCATTGTGATCAATGGTAGCATTAATGTTCCATATAACACTTAGATACATCTTATCATTCCAAGAATGTCCCAAAAAAATGAGCATAGGGATTAGTATGTATGGATGTTTTTTGCATCTACTATGACATACATACATATCTGCACATAGTGGAAATACATTGTCCATCACTGTGAACAATGGTGTCATTAATGTTCCATATAATACTTACAATACAACTTATCATTCCAACAATGTCTTAGCATGTATCAATGTTGTTTGAATCTTCTATGACATACATACATATCTGCACATAGGGGAAATAAAATGAAACATAACAAAATCAATCTTCCATATAACACTTAAAATATAGCTTATCATTCCCTACGTGAAGTTATGTAAGTATCCTATGCTCTCTTCTAGATTTTTCTTAGCATCCCCCTCTCTAATTCCTTGTATGTCTCTACACATCCCTACCATTTGGAATTCCCCTCCACCTATCGACTCATCAGTGAATGCCACTACACACAACTACTAGTACGATGTATTTGAATCATGGCCTATGTTAGGGAAACGCTAGTAATGCCTGGTTTGTGATATGAAGTCCCTGCCATGATAATTTGATAGCTATGGAAGGAATGTAATTAGAGGAGAAATATACTTAATTTGAAGGAATTTTAAAGAAAATTAAAGGGGGTGTGAGTGAACATTTTAATGCAATCTCAAAGAATAAAACTACAAGTTTTTCTTTGCTTGGGATCAAAGAATGATCTTGAACTGGGCTTTAATAACTCCACCAAAGGAATATCTTGTTGTTATATGGAGCCTAATCATAATCAGAGGTTAATTTTTCACCACTTTTATAGGTGTGGTTTCCCTCAAATTATTTAACAGGGTCAAGGGGTAGCACCCCTTACGGGGTCCAAGGGTAGTGCCCCTAGCATGCCCCTTGTCACAATATAGGGTAGGGTCGAGGGGCAGCTCCTGCATGGGGGCTTGGGGGTAGCACCTCCGAAACCTCTCACAATTTTTTATTATTTTATAAAGGCATCGAGTATTTTTTTTATTGGCCAACATAAAAAACCCTATTTTGTAATGAACATAAGTCTTGATAAAAGGCTAAAGTTTTTGGTTTTTGTTGACATTGTATTGTAGCATTTGTAGTAGTATTGAGTTGCAAGGATTACTAGTTGCAATCAGTTCTATTTACTAGATAATAATATTGGAATTTTTGTTGGTGGATGTAGTCCAAGTTTGGGTGAACCACGCTAAATATTGTCTCTCGTTATTATTATTTATGTGTTTTTTATTCCTTTGTTTAATCTTTATTTGTATTTAATTGATATTTTCTGCATACAATTCCTAACAAGTGCTATTAGAGTGGGTTGTGTTCGATTATCGTCTGTAGGAAGGTCTCACGGTTGAGTGGGAGCCTTACGGTTAAGTGGGGGCCATGGCAGACAAGGGTAAATTGAAGGTAGATAAATTCAATGGGAAGAACTATTAGTTATGGAAGATGTAAATGGAGGATTATCTCTATCAGAAGGATTTATGGAGGTCATTGGAAGGAACAACCAAGAAACTGACAAAAATGAGTGATGAGGAATGGAATCTTCTCAACAGAAAGGCACTGGGAGCCATTCATTTATGCCTAGCACAGTCAGTGGCATTCAATATTACAACATCAAAGACAACTCAAGAGTTGATGGAAACCCTAGCAAAGTTATATTAAAATCCTTCCACTTTGAATAAGGCGTTTCTCATGAAGCATTTCTTTAATATGAAAATGGAAGAAAGTGAGTCAGTTGATGATAATTTAAATAAGTTTAATACAGTTAGCAATCAATTAACTTCTATAAATATAAACTTTGATGAAGAAATTAGGGCTCTTTTGATTTTGTGTTCTTTTTCTGAAAGCTGAAATAGCTTGGTCATGGCTATTAGTAATTATGTTTCAGGTTCAAATACATTAAAATTTGATGATGTTGTTGGTGTTATTTTAAGCAAGGAAATTCATAGGAAAAGTTCAAGTGGAACTCCACATCAGGTAGTGTTTTGAATGAAAAAGTAGGGGTAAAAAGAAGGAGACAGGAAACAATTCTAGAAGTCATGGGAAGTCAGGAGGAAAATCAAAGGAAAAAAGGTCCCAATCTAGAGACAAGGGGAATTGTTGATACTGTGGTAAGCTGGGTCATTTAAGGAAAGATTGTTGGCTCAAAAAAGTAAAGGAGACAAAAAGGAAGGCAATAAAGCTTGGAAAATGTGGTAAGTAATAAATTTGATGAGGATACTTTGATTCTTTCCCTTGATAATGCTGATGATTCTTGGGTATTAGATTTAGGGCTTTCATTTCATGCTACACCCCATTGAAGTTATTTTCTTAATTATGTCCAAGGGGATTTTGGTCTGGTTTATTTGAGAGATAACAAACCCTTTCAGATTGTTGGAAAGGGAAGAATCAAGATTAAGTTGCAGAATGGAAATCATTGGCTACTACATGAGGTAAGGCACATTCCAAAGTTAAAAAAAAATAAAAATTAGCAAGGCAACTAGATGATGAGGGTTGTGTTGTTACATTTAGTGATAAAAATTGGAAGGTTACAAAAGGTGCCTTAATGGTAGGAAAAGGTGTGAAAGTAGGCACCTTATATCTTTGTACAGGTCATATTGTTGCTTCTACTTTAGCTATTGTAGATAAAAATTAATGTTCATGAATAGTTTTTGGAGTTCAACAAGCAGAAAACAAACAGCTGCTATGGATTATGAATTAGTACTGTGGCATAATAGACTTGGGCATATGAGTGCAAAAGGTATTAAAGTAATTCATTCAAAGAATGTTTTACCAGGTCTAAAATGTGTTAATATGGATTTATGTGAAAGTTGTGTGTATGGCAAACAAAAGAGAGTTATTTTTCTCAAGGATGGGAAGCAAAAGAAAGATGAGAAATTGGAGCTTGTGCATACGAATGTATGGGGACCAGCTCAAGTATCTTCTCTCAGTGGCTCTCGGTATTATGTCACTTTTATTGATGATGCAGCAAGGAAGGTATGGATTTATTTCCTTAGGAAAAAAATTTGATGTATTTGAAACTTGTAAAAAATGGAGAAGCTTGGTTGAGAATGAGATAGGTAAAGAGTTAAAATGTCTCAGATCTGATAATGGTGGTGAGTATTGCAGCAAAGAATTTGAAGATTATTTTTCCTCTAATGGTATTCCTAGGTAGAAAATGGTTCCAAGGACTCCACAAGAAAATGGAGTGGCTGAGCACATGAAGAAAACAATAATGGAGCATGCATAGACTATGATATTGCATACTAGGCTGCCTTTAAACATGTTGGTAGAGGCTATAAACACTATTGTTTATTTAATTAATAGAGGTCCTTCAATTCCTTTGGGTTGTGGTATTCTAAAGCAAGCATGGAAAGGTAAGAAGTTGAGTTATTTTTTTCTCAAGGCCTTCAGTTGTGAAGAATTTGCACATGTAGATTATGAAAATAGAACCAAGATGGAATCAAAATCAAAGAAATGTATATTTATTGGATAAGGCATTGATGAATTTTGTTATAGGATTTGGGATTCTAAAAATCAAAACATTGTGAGAAGCAAGGATGTCATATTTAATGAGAAAGTGTTGTACAAAGATCAGTTCCAGTGGTTCCTCATTCTCCACAACAAAAGCAACAACAAATACCACAAACTCCAGTAAATGTTAGATGATCTTCAAGGATGAGTAGACCTCTAGAAATATTTTCTCCCTCTTTGTATTCTATTTTGTTAATAATTTTTTTAATAGATGCTAGTGTACCTGAAGGGTATGATGAAACTATGTAGGTGGATACAAAGGTTCAATGGGAGCATGCAATGGAAGAAGAAATGGACTCCTTGTTGAATAATCTAACTTGGGAATTTTGCAAGTTCCCTGTAGGTAAAAAGGCTTTACCAAACAAATGGGTTTACAGGTTGAAAGAGGAAGATGGAGGTAAGAACATATTTAAAGCCAGTTTAGTTGTAAAAGGATTTTTTCTCCAGTTGTTAAGATGACTTCTATTCGTATTGTTTTAAGTATTGTCGTTGTTGAAGATTTGCATAAATGGAATAGCTAGATGTGAAAACCACCTTTCTTCATGGTGATTTGGAGAAGGAGACATATATGGAACAACCCCAAGGATTTGAGGTCAAAGGAAAGAAGAAATTGGTGTGTAGATTGAAGAAGAGTTTACATGGCTTGAAAAAAGCACCTCAGTAATGGTACTTGAAATTTGATAGTTTTATGGCTGAGCAAGGCTACAATAGGTGTAATTCTAACCATTGTTTTTATTTTAAGAGGTTGGATAATGACAACTACATTATTTTATGTTTATATGTTGATGACATGCTTGTAGTGGGGTCTAACATGGATCACATAAGTGAGTTAAGACAATAGTTAGCAAAATCATTTGCTATGAAGGATTTGGGGGAAACAAAACAAATATTTGGTATGAGAATTTTAGAGATAGGAAGAACAAAAAATTGACTCTATCTTAGGCCGGTTATGTTGAAAAGGTGTTCTAGAGATTCCACATGGAGAATGCAAAAGTTGTTAGCAAACCTTTGCCTAGTCATTTGAAATTGACTAAGGAAATGTGTCCAAATACACAAGAGGAGGAAGATAAAATGTCCAAGGTACCATATGCTTCATATGTAGGAAGTTTAATGTATGCCATGGTATGCAAATGACTAGATATTGCACATGTTGTTGGAGTCATAAGTAGGTATATGACTAATCTCGGATTGAAGCATTGGAATGTAGTAAAATGGGTTCTCGGTTATTTGAGAGGTATATCCAATAAAATTTTATGTTTTGGGAAATCTAATACTAATTTAGCAAGTTATGTAGACTTGGATTTGGCTAGGGATATTGATACCAAGTGGAGAACTATAGGTTATGTCTTTACTGTAGGTGGGATAGCAGTAAGTTGGATCTCACAATTGAAAAAGGTGGTTGCTTTATCCACCATAGAGGAAAAGTATGTAGCTGCAATAGAGGCAAGAAAGAAGATGATATTACTGCAATATTTTATGGAAGAATTGGGAAAACAATAGGCCAATAGTTATTTTTTTACAGATAGCCAAAATGCCATACATCTTGCAAAGAATTTTTCCTTGCATTCAAAGACCAAACATATATAGTTGAGGTATCACTTCATTTGGTTAGTGTTGGATGATGGAAATTTAAGGCTAGAAAATATACATATAGATGACAATCCAGTGGATATTTTTACAAAGGTAGTGCCAAGGGGGAAGCTAATCTCCTCTTTAGCTTTGGTTGGTCTTCAAGACTAAAAATAATAAAATCAGAATAGCAAGGTCTAGGGTGGTTATTTCTAGTGGGAGCTATAGGGTCAGCAATGTTATGATTAGTCTCCACATGGGAGATGATATAGGGTGGAGTCTGATTAGTCTCCAAGTTGGAGATTGTTGGTATATGGAGCCTAATTAGACTCGAAGGTTAAATTTTCCCCACTTTTATCAGCATGGTTTCCCAAAATTATTTAACAGGGTTTGGGGGTAGTGCCCCCAAGATGGGGTCTAGGGGTAGCACCCTTGGCACACCCCATGTCACAATATAGGGTGGGGTCAAGGGGCAGTGCCCTCGCGAGGGCTTGGGGGTAGCACCCCCGAAACCTCTCACAATTTTTTCTTATTTTATAAAGGCATCGAGTGTTATTTTTTTCTATTGGTTGACATAAAAAAAACCCTATTTTGTAACTAACATAAGTCTTGATAAAAGGCGAAGGGTTTGGGTTTCGGTTGACATTGTATTGTAGCATTTCTAACGTTGTTGAGTTGCAAGGATTACTAGTTGTAATCAGTTCTATTTACTGGATAATAATATTAGACTCTCTGTTAGTGGATGTAGCCCAAGTTTGGGTGAACCATGTTAAATATTGTCTCTCACTATTATTATTTATGTGTTTTTTATTCCTCTATTTAATCTTTATTTGCATTTAACTGATATTTTATGCATACAATTCCTAGCATATCTTCTAAAGAGTAAAAAAGAGAGGGGTAAACCAAAATGGGTGTTACCCCTAAGGGGAAAGCTAAAGTTAAATTTTGATGGGATCTCAAAGGAAAACCTAGGGTCCTTAAGTGTAGGTTTCATAATCAGAGATGAAAGTATGAAATTAATATGGGATGCCTCCAAAAGACTTCCAATTATTATAAATAATGAGGCAAAACTCACTATAATTTTTGAAGGGCTAAAATTCTTTGTGGACAACAGGATGTATTGAGTAGTCAACACAAGGAAATAGGGTTCCACCTTTTGGGAGATGGAACTAGGAGAACCTACTTTACTTTAGTTTATTCAAGGACAACCCTAGATATCTCAATCCAAGGATGGAATGAGGGAAATAGATATGCAATAAGGTGTCCTAGGGTGTGATTAAAGTTATAAAGAGGGTTCACCACCAAGGTAGGGCTTGGAAAGACAAGAATTGAATGTAACATGCAAAACCTAACTAGATGACCTAGGAAATGAAATTAAAAATAAGGATAATAATTTGAGAATAAAAAGAGGTACACCTAGAAGAAATATGAGGTGAAAAAATGCTCCAAAACCTTGAAATTCTATTGTTTAAAGCTCATTGGGACTCATATGCTAGTTTGGGTGATTTAGTCCTAGACTAGGGTTTCTAGGTAGAAATTGGAATCTGACAGTGACTGATCTGAATCTATTGAATTCTGGGAAAAGCACAGTACTGGGACTCATACGCTACAAGTGGTGTATTAGTCTCATTCTACTTTTTTAGAAGGTCAAGATCTAAATCTATTCTCCTATATCTCATTTTCCTTCCAAACTTTGTTTCTAGGTCTGAAACTATGAATTAGGACCTGTAGGTGACTTTCCATGAAGATAGAAACTTTGTGAAAATTTGATAACTTTCTTCAATCTCTTAAATGTCCTTGAATACTTTAGAAATTCTCTTAAATTTCCTTGAATACTCTTGTGAAGCATTAGGATGCTTGATTCTTGATTTCTAGGTTGATATTACAAATTCTTAGGTGAAATAATGATTTGAAACCTTGTTTATATAGGCATTCCATCTAACTTACCATTTATTGGATCTCAAATGCCGACATTCATGAAATTTGAATCCAAAACCCTAATTTTCCACTCAAAACCCTAAAAAGGGGCCAAATGGGACTCATACACCCAAGGTGGTGCATAGGTCCCATTTGGGTGGGACTCTTATGCCCAAGATGGTGTATGGGTTCTACTAGGCCTTTTTAGGTAGAGGAAATGTTGGAGGATTAAGGTATTAAGTGTATTTGTTGATAATGTCAAGATCTCGGTTGAAATAGGCCTCGAGACGCATAATAAAGGGTCTTAGGGGCCTATTAATGATGGTATAAAGATCATAAATTCCAAAGAACCCAAAACTTAATGTGAAACTGTAAATACATACACTTTACAACACTAAATTAAGGAAAAATTTAGTAAATTTAGCTTAAAAGGGCCCTATACCAAATGTGAATGTGTAAAACACATTACAACACTAGATCAAGACAACATTTGGTTCATTTTAATGTTAACCATTCCAAAATAAAGTGTGAAAAAGGGCTACATTTTTCTACACTACAAATAGATAAAGAGGGAGATTGAAAATTAGTTATAAGACGTATAAATTCACAAAAGGCCCCAAATTGGAGAGTAAAAATGTATTACTTGACCAAATAAAGGACTAAAATATTGCACATGCTTATAGAGAGGCGAATAGGGTGGTAGACTTCCTCTAAAAAGTAGGAATTGAACAAGATGTTGAAATGAAGGTCTCAAATCTCCCATGATGTTGGGATGGCCTAGTCCTAGTCTTTGAAGTAGATGTACTTCTAGATAAGAAATAAAATTTTCAAAGTGAATAGTCTAAAGAAATATTGTAGCTCTCAAGCACAAAAAGGTGTATGAATTAATGACTTTGTAAGAGCCCAACCAGAAATCTTACAAGAAAGTTTTATCTGTGAGGCATGGGACAAAGGGAAACACTCCCATATCTTACAATAGCACTGCCACACCAAATCCTCAAGCCTTGTAAGCAGAAGACTCATGAATATTTTTCCTATATAGAAAGGACTGTGTGTAGCAAGAGTCTAAGGAAAATTTTGATAGCTCTACGTGTCTAGTTTATTAGAGGGATTGTAGTGTTTAGGTGCTTCAAAAACAAGGTTGAAGATGAGCAAAGGGAGAATCAAGCTCAAGAAGAAGATAGGAAGATTCAAGAAAATGAAATGAACACAACAAATTGACTACCTCTTCAAGGTTGAGTCTCAAGAAATTAAAGGGGCAATTAAACAAGTAATCAAGGCTGGGCAGGGTACATATTTGTGATGATGCACTAAGGGGGATCTTCTTGTCTAACATAGTGTGCACTGCTAGAAGGAAGTTGGTTCCCAAAATCATGGATCAATACCTAAAAGATGAGTATGTTGTAAAGGTTGTCAAATCCATTTCTGGTTATGATAATTAGCCCAATTGTGGTTTTTTCTATGACATGGTTGATGTAGAGTAAGGAAGGATGAACAAGAAACTAGGTGTTTTAGTTAAAAAGTTTAGGGAAGCCTTTTCCTTCAATAATCTACAACAGTTTTTAGATCATGTAATAGAAAAAAAAAACATGTTGATTGATGCATAAATCAGTAAGTTGGTTGAGTTAGGATCAGGACCCTAGAGAGCCTTTGTAATTGTGTGGTTTCATGTAATTTTCTGGTTTGAAGTAATAGAAGAGTGCTACCCTCTCTTGTAGAAATTTTCATAAATAAATAAATAAATAAAATTAATTATTAATTAACCTTTCTAATAATCTTTTGAATATTAATTAAATAAATTTATATCATTAATTTAATTAATTTATTATTTAAGCCATTTCATCTATATTTCACCTAAATTAATTAGATTTAATATTAATTTAATCAAGTTAATTAGAATTAATATTTAATTAATTAATTTTTTACCCCCTCTTTTAGTGTGCAAGTTAATCCTTCATATCCATATCCTCTAAAAATTAAATAAATACAAATTACATATTTGATTCCCCCTTTGCACCTCAAGCCATTAGTTGACTAAAACTAATTAGTTAACTAATAAATCCACTTGCATATTCCTATGC
Organism: Sequoia sempervirens; assembly: GCA_007258455.2. NCBI lineage: Eukaryota > Viridiplantae > Streptophyta > Pinopsida > Cupressales > Cupressaceae > Sequoia > Sequoia sempervirens. The sequence continues at coordinate 239,035 of VDFB02230413.1, read as the reverse complement.
AATCTTAGACATAGTTAAACTCGCACATGAATTATATGTACATGGCCCATTCTTCCCAATTCATCACAAAATCTTTTATATTTATTGTCTTTATAGAAGTAAAGCATAGAAAAAATGATGTATCATTTACTTGTTTACAAGTGTTATATTTCCCTATCATAAGGCAACATTCATATCCTAGTATCCTAGACAACACACCTACACACCAACATCATGTTTTTGTAATGTGTTCACACTAATATTATCATGGTGAGTTATCACAATAAGAACACATTTGTATCCTTGAACTAAAAGTAGAGCATTACTAAAAAAACTATTTTTTGTAAGAATATGTCCATAAAACCCTTAACAATACTCAAAACTAAACTTAAGTGATTGGCATGAAATTATTTTCATATTATTCTAATAAAGAAATATCACAATTAACATAGAACTTTCAACAACACCTAGAAAAGAATAAAATAAAATAAAACAAGAAAAATGAATGGATATACCTTCATTTGGATGGGAGTGGTTCTAAGATTTGGTAGACTTTGAAAGTGGGGGAAAATTTGATTAAGTGGGCACTTTTTTGGATTTGTCATTCGAGGTCATAGGCTCTTTTTTGGTTAGATTCTTGGGATGGTCACCCACCTATTCTCTCTACTTATCCTCAGCTTCAGTCTCTTTCTAATTTTTTTACTGCAGGTGGTTGGGATATCATTGAGCATTATAAGGTTGCACAACATTGTGGATTGGTTGTAAGCTTTCATTGGAAGCATCATTTTGAGTGGCCACTTGGGGGGTTTGAGGAAGATAGGTGTGAGCTAGCTCAACTTCTAGCTTCTCGTGCTTGCAATTCTTTGAGGGGACCTGATGTCTTGGCTTGGGATGGTTATTATTTGTCTAGGAAGTACTCTGTGTTTGCTGGTTATAAGTAGCTTGGTAGGCAGTTGTTTGGGGATATTGAGGTCCCTTGGTGGTAACAAGTTTTGTGCAAGCTTTCGTGGCCCAAGTGCAATTTTTTCATGTGGTTAGTTCCTCAAAATTGGTGTCTTACTTGGGATAATTTATGTAAGCATGGTTTCCAAGGCCCTTTAATGTGTGTTTTGTGTCGTAACTGTGAAGAGAGTGTCTCTCATCTCTTCTTCCAATGTTCCTATGCTAGGGAGATTTGGCATTTTTGGTGGAGGGTTTGGAATATGCCCTATTGGCATGTTTCCTCACTGGTTGAGTTTGTGGATTGGTGGGGCAAGGCCCCTATTTCTACTTCCTTTTTGCAAGTTGCTTGGGAACTTGGCCCATCCTTTATTATTTGGAACCTTTGATTGGAGAGAAATCGTCAAATTTTTTAGGATGTGATGTTTGTGCCCCCCCACTTATGGTGGAAAATTCTGCATTCTATTGGAGAGACTATTGTGGCTAAGTGTGATCTGACTGCTTTTGTGGCTCCTTCTGATGGTTGTTGTAATCGTCTTCATCTTCCTCCTTGACAACAATAGCTCATGCATAATAGATGTAGACATCCTACCTCGAAGGTGAATAGGGAGGGGAGGTGGTCTCCTCCACCTCAGGGAGTCTTAAAAATCAACACAGATAGCTCTTCTCGAGGAAACCTGGGTCATGCTGGAATTGGTGGTGTTGATCAAGACAACTTTAGAGATGTTTAGTTTATCTTCTTTGTTTATAAGGGTCTTCATACTAATAATTTAATGGAAGCTCGGGCCTTTTTATTGGCTCTGGAGTGTGGAAGTCAATTAGGATGGCAAAGGATCATATGTGAGTTTGATTCCTAGGTTGTTGTGAACTTGTTGAATAGGAGGCATTTAGAGAATGTTAGCTAGCATTTGGCTTTGATTGTTGATCAGATTCTTAACCTCCGTGCTTCTTTGGAGTTTCTTACTTTCACTCATATTCCTAGAGAATGGAATGTTGTTGCTGATTGTTTGGCTAAATGGGCTTCTGATCATATTCATGATTGGTATTTGGTGGACCGGGGTCAGTTACCCTCGGATTTGTCTCAACAGTTGGATCATTTGGTGGAGCTTGATAGGGCTATGTAATGCCCTTTCTTTGTACTTCTTCTTGTTTTAATAAAAAATTTACCCCTCCTTTATGTTAAATGGATATACCTTCATAAAGTGGCATAGATATACCTTCATAAATTGAAAGCACACCCAATGTATTATTCAATAAAAATAAATGGTCACGATACATTGTTAGAGTCCAATGCTTCATGAAGAGAAAAGAGAGATTAACACTCTTCAATCCGCAAGGAAAGTTGAAAACATAACCTTCCAAAAAACATATAATAATTTCATTTAAATCCCTCCATATATAGAATTAAAGAAGTTCAAAAAACTACCAAAAAGAAAACCCATGAGAAAAAGGTCCCAAAATTCGATGGAAAGAATTCTCACAACCCACTTTAAGAGAGTGGCCTCCAAAATTAAAATATAACTTCATCATGAACATGTTTGACTTACACCACTCAAGTTGTCATATGTAACTCCTTAGTAGTCTCCCCATAAACACACTCACTAATGAATAAAATATGCTCTTACAAGTTCATTATGTATTCCCTTCACTAATGTCTCATTACAACAATATTTCCAAGCCCTCGTAGAATAATAAAATAATTACATGTCCCCATGGTCTTATAAGTTTTCCATTTTCCCACTCAAAAATTCCTAAAGGTACATCAATTATACACCCATCTATGAATAATCAAGTTGTAATAATTTAAGAGATGCAAGGTAAATAACATGTCTAATCATAGCATTTTCTTTGAAATTTTGATTGGATAAAGAGAACATAAATATAAGATTGTTTTTCCAAGAATATAGAAAACAAATAAATATAATATTGCTATTGGTTCAATAAACATGACAAGATATACTTCTCGATTCATCTAAAGGCTCTAACAAGAACTCTAAATATTTAACTGGTCAAAATATAAAGTATTCATTTTTTAAAATGCATTAATTTATAAATATGCAAGTTCACACTCAAAAAATAAATATTAATATTGTTAGGAAATATGCTCTTACTTGCTAGGGCAGGGACTAATAATTAAATTCACATTTACAATTTCATTTAAATCTAATTTATATAAATTACAAAGATAAACTCAACTTGCTCCAAAGAATAAATATTAATATTATATAAAAAAAATGATTGACTATAAAATACAATGAATACTAACAATTAGCTCTTATCCATCATAATAGGTACTTGCTCGTGCAAGGACTAATACAACTTATTCCAGATAATTTGGAAAAGTTTGCATTCAAAGAATAAATATTAGTATTGTTCGAAAAAAATAATATTTCCAATGATTATAAAGTACAATGAGTAGTAACAATTATCACTTATCTATCACTAACATTTGCATAGGAGGAGTGCAATGGATATGCCGTAGAGAAGTATATATAAGTAGAAATGCTGAGAAGTGTACTTTTTAGTGTTTATATAAATTTTTAATTGATTTTGAAATTTAAAAAATCAAGATATTTGATTTGCAAATGCTAGAAACAAATGGAATTTTTTTGTGAGTTACATTTTTTTGGCATATGGAAAATTCACCCTCAGCAATTCACCGACAGAAAGTTCATCGCCAACAATTCACTGCAGGAAAATTCACCGCTATGACAATTCATTGCGCAAAAAATTAATTGCATGAATTTTTGGCAGTTAATTTTCCTGTGGTGAATTTTCCTAGAGCCCATTATTTTGTATAGTGAGTAGATTCGCAACAGTTTCAATTATGAAGTTTTTGTAGTTGATCATTCAATACGGTTGTATAAAAAGAGCCTGAAATAAGAAGTTTGTGTTCATTTATTTGTTCTGAAAAAGAAAAAAAATTGAACAATTTTATGTGAAAAGTAAAAAGTATAAAAAGAGATATAAGTATGTGATAGAAGGAACTGTATGAAAAAGTAGTCAGATCCATTTTTCTAACACAAGCAAAGAACCATTATGAAAGAGTCACAGACAATCCACAATTTTCCTCTTAACGAGTAGAATTGTTATGTTTCATAAAGGAGAGGAACTGATTTTATTGTGTGACTGCTTTTGAACTATGGATTTAACTGAAATTGTCTGCTTCAACTAAAAAACAGAGAGCCAGTTAAAGTATTTGATTTGATTTGGAAAGCTTTTGGATCAGTTTATCTAACATATTAAGAGTCCAATAGCCTCGCTGAGATGTCAAGAAATGCCATGATAGTTCGCCTGATAAATGCCTCTTACAGTGTTATACCGTTTGACCATAGGTCTAGATGTTAATTAAAATTATCAGTACTAAAAGAGTCAGGTTCAAATCACGACTAATCTGAAGCATTTAAAGGAATTAAACTCGATGGAATTCAGTCTTAACTTTCATCTTAAAAAACAGATGAACCCAATCATTTAAAAATAAATAAATCAAATCAAATCTACCCTATGCGCAAGGGTAATCTGCACGTCAACCTTACCAAACTAGGGAGCTACTCTGGTCTCCCTCAAGACAATCTGTTAATACCAATCTTATTATGGGAAGAATGTACAGTTCACCCTTGATGGGAAGAAATACCATCTGTATTCCAATGATGGGAATGATTCACTCCATGGTAAATTCCTGCCCTGCCCTGCCCTGTCTAGTTCTTTTCCTAATTAGACTAAAGATGCTTGTAGACTGTGAAATTGATAGACTAAAATAAGTAATGTGCAGCATGTCTTAATGGTTTAGCAATTTGTAGCATGCTTGATAATGGATAAATTAGATAAGTTCATACAAAGTACTGAAATCATTCAATAACATAAATAAATTAAATGATCTCATGTATCATATGAGTGGAAACGGACTTTACAAATTGCAATTCTTGATCTTTATGGAGGCTTGTCATATGTGTTCACCTTAAATGTTTTCACAATCATTATTGGAAGTTTTTACAGAACAAAATCCTTTTTCTTCAAGTTCCACCAACATCTTATATGCAGCTGAATCTTTTGCACTTGCATGGTCATTTTTGTGTTCGCCTTGAACTGAGAAGCTTTCTTTATCAGAAATTTCTACCTCAACCTTGAATACAAAACTACACAAACAACCATCAATGAATATTAGTTAAGAGAATCAATTCATGGCATGTTGAATCAATTTATGGTATGTTGAGGTTCCTCACAATGCGACAATAGAAACTAGAAAATACCTTGCATCATGAGGCATGCCGGTTTTCTTTATCAATGCAAATTCAGGTTTCTTACAATGCATTTTCTGGCACAACTCATATAATTTGCTTCTACAGTCACCTTGTTGCGAACTAATAAAAATGCTTACTGTGAAATAAATCCACAATAAAATGAGTACTAAGTGATATTAATCTCTTTAATAAAATTTTATCAATTTATGACTATCAAGTTGCTGATATCATATGACAAACCCATTCCTAATTAGGTTACTTGTTAGTTATATTGGCAGTAACGTTATACGCTAAACTTGTAATTCTATAATCTAGAGAATAGAAGTCTTACTGGAAATGTGATCTAGTTACACTTTATGAATGCTGCATACCTGGTAGGGAACACACTTTCTTCGCCCTCTTCTTTGGGCGATTACTTTCTACATTCTCATGTCTAAGCACATCTGTCATACGTATACCTTCCTTTCCCTCTTCCAATTTATGCTTTCCAGCTGAAAGCTTATTATCCTTATTATCCTTTTTGTTAGTGGATTTCATATGTGGAAGTGGATCCAGGTCTTTACCTTGCATTGATTTGCTGCTACAAGGTAAAATCTCCTCTTGATGTGTTTCTCTTTTGTGACACTGATCTTGTGAAACAACCATATCCACTATTCGCGAATCTATTTGTGGGCTGCTAGCAATTATCTGTCCCAAAATCAAAATATTAACTCCATTAGCTGCATTCAATTTTTTATTTAGTAAAAATTACAGCTAGCATAATTAAACTCGATATTATATGAAAGACAAACCATTTTTTCTGGAGCAATGAGATTGGATGGATGTCGAGCTTCATTCCCAGTTGTGTCCATTGAACTTTGGGAATAGGTATGATGGTCATGATATATTCCCTTTACCTTATTTACAGAACAACTCTTTCAGGATCAGAAATTCCCAATTATTATGAGGCTTGTCTATATGATGCTATTGATTAGTAAAAACAAATTTAAATTTGAGAGTTAAACTACTTAATCTTTCAGTTATGATAGAATTTTAAGACTTTATGCACTAAATGCTTCTTGATCAAACTGATTAGGTAATTTAGTGTCTGGTCTCTCTTTGCTAGACCTATCCTGAGAAATAGCTTGACTGCAATGTTTGAAATTACCTTTAGCAGTTCCAACATGCGTTTGGCAGCTTTAGTTTGTGCAAAACTCTTATTCATGTCTGACCCTTCTCCATATACAATGGATTCCTTAAGTTGTATTTTTGCAGTGGCCACATAAACATTCTCTGTCTTAGTGAAGATGGTTTTCCAGTTGCAGTTATAATGGTGTTGATCGCAGAGCTCATTTAACTCCCGTAGTGGATGCAATTCCATGTTTTCAGGTGTAACCAAGGGAGACAAAATAGGTTCTATTTTATCCCAGACAACATTTAGGTTAAGATGAGTATCCACTAATATTGCACCTGAAATGCTTTCTATTAAATCTCCTAGTACCTGCATTCAAGAAAGATAGTAAAATGACATAAGTTGTACTCGAAGAGAACGCTCATATTAACAAACAAATAAAGTACAATGCTAATCAAATCTATGATCTGCTTACTAATAGAATAAATTAATACCTGTTCTGTGAATACCGGAAATCTTTTATTGTATAATTATCTATGTAATTTTAATGTTTAATTAATAAAAATTCCACATGGCTTTCCAATCCAAATAAACACTAAATATGTAGAATAAGGCTCCTCAAACATGTATTTGAGCATGTTAGAAAATCACTTCTTTATCTAAGGAAAGGATACAAATCGGTTTATTGCTTCTATGAAGTAGGTATACACTAAAATATAAAATTCAAGGAAGAATTCTCACAATGTAAAATTAAATAGCTTACCTTAGGAGCATGCATTCCTCTTCCAAATGATATAAACTGGCAATCGCCACCCTTTTGCTGTTCAAAATCCTTAACAAATTTTTTTATTTGATTTCCTAATTCATCTGAATGATAATGAAGATGGTTATGAATTTTATGTTTCACTGTTATTTGAGCAAAGTTCTCATTGTTAACAACTGTCTGTCGTAAATTTGATAGATCTCCCTGGGACAGTTCTTGGTATGTTGTATAATAATGCTGAGTAATAAGAAAATCCAGCACAGAGTCGCCTAGGAATTCTAACCGCTGTCAAATATAGACATAATATTAAAATTGAGTCCTATATTCCAGAGGAATTTCATCTTGCAAGTACTATCAAATTACTATTTGCATTGTGCAATGTAAGGTGAAATAAAAATTACCTGGTAGGAACATCCTCCATGTTCATTAATCGAAGCATGTGTGATTGCTTCCGCTAAGAGGGATGGGTTTTTAAACTGGTAATTCAGAAGCGATTGCAATTTGTCCAAACTTGTTTTCAAATCAATAGGATAAGCAAGAGTACGATTGAATGCATTCTTTACTAACTTGTCTTCAATGTCAACCTCCATGTTCATCCACTTCATGAACTCAAAGGCTGCAATTGTACCACCTCCAATTAAATGTGCTCCAATTAAAGCCTCCACAACATCTGATATTGTTTTCGAGTAAATCCATCGATGTCTCTCGTCACAAACCTTCTCAATTTGGAGACTATTAGGATCTCCTGGGTTGCAAGAGCAAGGAACAATCCTTTTACAAAATAGCCCAGGAGCGACCCATTTGCGCACATCAAATAGTTCATCTATGATGTATCCCTTTTCACAAGAAAAGTAAAAATCAACATCTCGATACAATATTTTCAAATGAATAATTCAATAACAGATAAAAAAAAGTTTTTAGATTAAACCTAAAATAGACAAAAACTCAACTTATACATAGAAAATATCAAAATCGAAATTCTTCCAAATAAGCAAGAAATGGTTTTCTATGAGAAACAGTATCAGCTGTTATTGAATCATTTGGCTTAAGTAAAAAGCCAAGATGAAAAACAAAAGAAAATTATGTAAAAAATTAAACATGTCTTTTCCCTCCAAGAAGGCAAATATCAGTATATTCTCCTCATATTAAGGTTCATGTTATGCTTGCCACTAATTTTTAAGCCTTGAGAGAGTTCAAACAAAAGAGTATAACAGTTCTGAATACAACACTACTTATCCCTATTTGCAACAGTCTGATACTATTACTGGTTATTCATGTTTTGCATAATTCGAATGCCATTATCTATTAGATTTCAACATTGGTTATATTCCTGATATAACCTTAGACTACAACAATGAAGGCTCAAAGACAATAAGAAATAGAGACACATGCAAATGAATAATAGTAAAGAGTAAAGGAAACACAAAACAGTAGCTCATTTTAACATTAGGATTTATAACCTAAAATATATTTACTAAGATTAATTTATTCACTAGCATAATAAATATAGTATTTTAATACCTGTAAATTACGATTCAGTGCCAAACGACGAAGAGTTGTGTTACAAACTGCCTCAGCTCTTCGTGCTGATAACTGTCCTTCATCCTCATTTTCATATTTCATAAAAAGATGCTGACTAATGGCATATTTCAAGAATGAGTCGCCCAATAATTCCAAGCGCTCATATGAAAAACTCTCTAAGCATTTACGTGAAGTGAGTGCTTCCATTATCTATCAGAAAAATAACAGTAAAAGGTTATCAGCTAAAGAAAAAGGTGGAGCAAGTAATCTTAAATAAATAAATAAAAGCAAACGTAAGCTTAGATTGAAGTCATTAAGAATAAAAGTACCAGTTGCATGGATACAGGAGAGAAATCTGGGCGTTCCACCCTAATTGCTTTACTGAGTTGGCTTGCAAGCATTAAAGTAGTAAGGCGATGCATGACAGATGGAATCAAACACAAAGATCTCATAACAGAGCTTGGAACACCAAAATTAAAGCACAACTCTGGAGGAAGCTCCACGAAACTTCCTCTATTCATATCTGGCTTTGCTTGGTCTTTTGCAAGAAAATTGCAGGGTCGCTTAACATGCTTCACCAAAAGAAGCGGTTGATTCAAATGCTTAAGTTTCTTTCCATACCTGTAAACTCATCATGATATGATATTTAGAACTATTGCAATCAGTTTTATGTAAATAAACTTAGATGGACATTAAGACTATAAAAGATGAGATATGCTCACTTTTTCTGAAAGTAATCACTGTAGTTGTCATAATGTGGCTTTGATTCTTTTGTCAAAGGGAAGGGACTGTTAGCAGTTTTTTCATGAATAATTTCCACAACATGGTAAAGCATTCCATTATGAACTGTAACTATTGCTTTATCTACCAAATTTGAAGATTCACAAATGCCACTTGCCAAAATCAAATTTTGAGATTCCCCTTGACTATGCACCTGTGCTGTTCCTACCATAGGAACCTCTTTTGAAGTAGTTGAAAGTAATTTAAATTCTCTAGCTCTTGATGCGCATTTTTCAATGCATTTCCAGTCAATACCAGTTGCACCAGAGTTATCTGATTCTAAGGGCAAAAGGAGGTACATATAGGAACTGTGCCATAGATTTTTCTTTTCTGTGATTTTTTTCAGATTCCTTAGATTCCCATAAAGTACTCCATTGAAAATTATTTCTTGAAAATATTTTGCATTCCTCAACTGTTATATAATACACAAAACTATAATCAGTTACATACAAAAAGAAGTAAATAAATAACTAAAAAGAATTTGTCATGAAATTCGTATGTTTATCTTTCCATACCTGAGTCGATTCCAAAGTAATTTCTCCACTCGGCAAAATTTCTGCCTTAACAATCTTATCTGAAGTTAAAAACAGATCTATTTCTGTATTTGTAATGTCTTTATCCAATGCAGATTTAATCAAAAGGGCAAAATTTGAATACTTCTTCTCATCATTGCATTGAGATGTAAAAAGAAGTTTGTAAACTTGTAAAATTACTCTCGTCTCCTCTCCATCCCAACTATCAGATAAAGCATTTACTTTAGCAGTTGAATGCAACTCCATTATTTTAGATATACCTTCAAGAAAGACAAAATATAATATCAGACAATTAAATTTTCAAATATCACAACCTAATAATCATGATACAAAATTCCACTAAGTGTCAAAAATATTTTTTTTTCCAAAGACTATACAACAAACCCCTTCAACTGTTAAAAACTAAACAATGCCTCTTATGTAGAAATAGGCGCACTAGCAGCTGTACAGCGTTTTGAATTCGTTCTGAAGTGCCAAATTCAAATTTTCTGTATCAATTTTAAAGATAGCAAAAATATTAAAAATAAAAATTCAAGAATATTACACCTAAAATATATGTATGTAAATATTTTTTATTAATGTGACAATCTTAAAGATTTATAAATTTAGTAGTTCTGCAATGAAATTTCTTAATCTTTGTAGATCTAAATAATTTGATTAATATTTTTTAAGTAATATAATATTTATTTTGGAATCCTCTTTAAAAATAGGAAGTAACTATTATACAATTATTACAAGCCAGAGTTATAGATGGAAAGAGAGGTTAGATTTATATAGCCACTTTAACACTGATTTATTTTAGAGGCATTAGATTTCCACAGTCCAGAGTAAAGAGGGTATTTATTTCTCGATTCAATATTTCAGATCATGACTTAACTCCTATAACTCTTTTTTTCTAAAATTTGTGAGTAATGTTTAATTTTAAAAACAAACATATACTTAGAGACATTAGATTTCTACAGTCCATAGTAATAAGGACATTTTTTTCTTGATTTAACTATGCCTTGCATCAACATTTCAGATCTTGTCTTAGCTCCTATAACTCTTTTTTAATAATTCTTTTCATGTTAATCATAGATAACAATCTGAAATGTTGATGCAAATAAATAGCACATTGTTAAATCCAAAATACACCTCTTAAACAAATAATTTTTAATCTTCTCAAGACATATATACATCATTATTATCATAGACACCATTATGAAAAAACAAAAAACAAAAAAATCATAAATGTACAATGATCAATTATCAATAATGAAAAAAAAAACAATAAATATTCAACTTCATTGATTAAGAAAATAAGTTTTTATCATACCTCCTATACCTTCACTCAAATCTCAGAAAAGTTTGCAGTTAAAAACTTGCAATTCAGAAAACCCCTGTGAGAAATGATAAAAGGAAATGTAAAGCTTCTATTTATTTTAAATGTATAATATTTATTTTTATTTTATATGTAAAATTAAAATTATGACCAATGAATACAATTTTTCATTATATATGTTTTTCATGTTGTGTATTTATTGACTTATAATTTTATTGAGGGTCTATAAAATATTTTTTACATATATTTTTAATATGTGATATTTTAAAGATATAATTTATATTTTTAATGTGTAAAATTTAAGAGGCATAATTTATATTTTCAATGTGTTGTGTTAATTTATAACCCAAAATTAAATTCTGAAATTCTAAAAATCTAATTTATATTTTCAATGTGTAAAATTTTAGAGCTATAATTTATATTCTAGATGTGTTCCATTAATTTATAATCCAAAATTAAATTTCAACTACGTGTCATTTTTCATTATATATGTTTCTCATGTTGTGTATTTATTTACTTGTAACTTTAGTTAGGGTCTATAAAATATTTTTCAACATATATTTTTAATATGTGAAATATTAAAGATATAATTTATATTTTTAATGTGTAAAATTTTAGAAGTATAATTTATATTTTCAATGTGTTCCATTAATTTATAACCCAAAATTAAATTTCAAAATTCTAAAGATATAATTTATATTTTTAATATGTAAAATTTTAGAGCTATAATTTATATTTTAGATATGTTCCATTAATTTATAACCCAAAATTAAATTTCAATGACGTGTCATTTATTAATAGTTTTTTTATTTATTTTATATATGTTTTGGATTTTTTTTATTTTAAATATTTACTATCTGAAGATGTGTATATTAAATTTGCATAGATAAGAAACTAGAAATTATATGTAAACTCAAAATTATGAACAATGAATACAATTTTTCTTAATATATGTTTTTTCATGATGTGTATGTATTTACTTGTCCCTTTAGTGAGGATCCATAAAATTATTTTGATGTGAAATTCAATACAATTTAAAAATTTAAATGTATTGTTTATATTTTAAATGTGTGAAATTTTAAATATAATTTATACTTTTAATGTGTGAAGTTTTAAAGATATAATTTATTCTTTTAATGTGTTTCATTAATTTATAACCCAAAATTAGATTTAAGTGATGTGCTATTTTATTTTATTTTATACATGTCTGAAAAATTACTTTAAAAAAATATTTACTACCTAAAGATGTTTATACTAAATTTCCATGGATAAGCACCTACAGATTACATGTCAACTCACAATAATGAACAATAATAAAACATTTCCTTATCTGTAACTTTAGAAAGGATCCATAAAATATTTTCAAGCAATGCATGAAATTTGGTATAATTTAAAATTTTAAATGTATAAATTATATTTTTAATGTGCTTCATTAATTCATAACCCAAAATTAAATTTAGGTAATGTAACTAACTAATGATTAAATATTTTTCTTTAGTCAATCAAAATTCATTATTTTCTTTTTCATACATTATATTTTAATTTTCTTATACTTAAATGCACGATTTTTAACTTTGCAAATTTTGAAATTTATTTTTCTTCAATTTTATTGGCTAAATATTTTTGATAGATTTTGAGAATGCTAATATAAACTTAACTTAAAAATAAATGCCATCAATTTTCTTTCTTTCATACATAAAATGTTTAACATTTAATTTTTAATTACAATTTATGCTGCTAATTTTCCTCCAAGCAAGGCTAAATTTTAACTAGTGATTAATGTTTTGAATTTCAACCAATCAATTGATTATTTTCTTTTATATATTATATTTGAATTTTTTTCTAAAGTAAAATGCATGTTTTTTAACTTTTCTAATTTTTAAACTTATTTTTCTTGAATATCATTAGCTAAATTTAGGCCATAAGAGCAGATTATGGGGAATTGAGTATAATATTTTTATTTTGAAATTTCATTGAGACATTTTTCACCCACTTCTGCAAAAATTATGGCAAAGTTAAAGTAAGAAACTGTTAATTTATAATAATTACAATATCATTCATAAATATATTTCTATTAAAGCATGCAAATTGATATAATATTTTTATTTTACAATTTTATTGACATTTTTTGAGGCATTTTTTTGCCACTTCTCAACTAATATTTTCACATTTGAAAATGCAAAAATTATGACAAAGATAAAATTAAACACTGTTAATTTATAATAATTACAATATCATTCATAAATATATTTCTATATACTAGATGCGGCAATAAAGATGATTTTGGTGGAAAATGATCTTTAACAATAACTTATCCTCATTGGATTTTTTATTGCATTGAACTTTCTTGAATTTTTTATTGCATTGAACATTTTATCTTGCCCAAACTTTAAATGTATGAAAATCACAACTAATCCCCCAATTGACAATGTTTCAAATGTAATGTGTAGGAGAGAAGGTTATGACATCTCTTGATGAAGTAATTTTGATGGTCCACATCCATAGGCCATATGGATGGATCCTTTGTTAAACATTACCTGATGTACAAACTAAAAATTGATAAGAGCAAATTAGGAGATTTTCCAAGTCAACAGACTATGCTGATTTTCTCAAGAATGGGAAAATTAGTGTTGTTGTTGAAGAGATTTTGTACGTTTACATGCTCATGTCTAAACATTGTGGTGAGTTTGAGATTGTAAGTTGGCCATTCTATAGGAGAGGATCTAGATTTGTAAGTATGTATTCGAAGAGATTGTGCATTTTAATTTCTTTTGGTTTTAAACAAATAAAAATATTTTTTTTAGGAATATTGTGGATGTCATTGTAAATACCCATACTAATTTCATGATATAATTTTTAGAGGGAAGAAAATGACTATTGAAAAGATATACAAAATTTACTCTTTTGTTAAATACATGTTTTCGTTGGTTTTTGCTTCACATTGTATAATGCTAGTGTAGGGCAGGTCTCATGTTTGAATCTTCAACCTGTGACTCTTGTACCCTTGCAAGGTCCAATTCTATTCTTTTTTGTTTATGTGTTGATTTTAGGTTGTTTAATCATGGAATATCTAATCAAAGAGTGTAAATTGAAAATCAGAAGGTAAACTTGAACTTAATCTGTTGGAGGACACATTTAATCCCTAAATTTTTTGCAAGAGCCTAAGTAAACTATTGATTTTGGGGTTTGACTTTCATTGAGGAAAATGTATGCCATTTGTTTGGTCTCACATTATTTTTTCTCATATGCTTTTACGTTAAACCATATCTAGTTGCTATCAAATTTCCATAGTTGTTTCTTTAAAAAGAGCATATATTATTGTTGACTATTTCTGAAGAAAAATTAATAGTGGTAAATTGGATTTCTCCTCTTCCTCCCTAAATTTTGGATTTTTTTGTTTTATCAGATGGTAATGTCCATTTAAATAACAAAAGGAAATAATCTATGGAAAAAGAATAATAATTTTCAAGGTATCATAGTCATGAAATTCATTCTATGGAAATAATTCAAAAAGTTCCTTCATCTTGAGCATTGAGTTCAATGAAAAATATTACAACAGTGTCAATTGTAGCATAAACCAAGGAGTTGTCTATTTGATCTAAATACATAGATTGTTGATTTTGAAAGGACAATACATGTTTCCTATTCATAACAACTTGCCTTATTTCTCAATATTATTTATGGTATTACATGTCACTATCTAACAAATTTGAAGATTACTATTAAGTTGTTATAATAACAACATTGTTGCTAAAACATAGCAAACACAACAAATAAATACAAGACTATTCTTGCACATTTTGGCAGAGACTTCGCTGCTTGCAACTCTTGTTTTATACATGTTTTCAATTTTTTAAAAAAATTACTATCTAGAGATGTTTATATTAAATTTGCATGGATATGAACCTAGAGATTATATCTCTCCCCATCTTTTACATAGATATAAAAATTATAATTTTTTTTTATTCATTTAAGAGCTATTTTATTTTATTTATTACATATTAAAATAATTGGTTTCTTTATTTATTTACTTGATATTTAAAAACTTTAATGTTTTTACTTTATAACACAACTATTTTGTTTATTCTTTCAAGGTTATGGCTTTAGGTTCTTCTCACCATACTATCATATATATATATATATATATATATGGGCATATATACATACTATAGTTGACCAATGACCCCTGCTAAATAGTAGGGGTCTACGAATTTCCCTACTACTATAAGGGGTGTTGGGAGAAAAAGTGAGCTAACTTGATAGAGCAGCTATTTATATAACTCTAAAAATAAGAATTAAATTAATTATGCTATATTATAATGTAGATATATTCTTGTATGTGCAAGATCATGATGGGCCAAAAGTGGTGATATGGATATGATGGCCCAATATGATGAAATGAAAAGGGTTTTTAAAGGAGATTCTCACTTTCCACCAATATAAATTATTCTTTACTTTGAATTTAATAAATATTATTATTCATTTCTATTTGAATTATGACTAAAGTCTTGATTGATAGATGGTATCACATTTTTTAATCCAAAACATGTGTCACATTCTATGCTTTGCATAAGATTAAAAAATGAATTTTATGAATTTTTTACCAAGTTAAGGTGGTCATTATCTGAGTTTTTATATTTTTTAAAATTTGTAGTACTCTAATTATATCTTAAATATTATAAAAAATATTATCATTTATTGTGGTTATGGCGGTCAGACAAACACCTACTTCTTATTTCAAATTTTCACCAAATAGATTTTAAAAAAAAAAACCTAGTAGTTTAGAAACTACATTCAATTTTCTACAGATTCTATTCTTACATATTTTTTAAATAATATAGATAACTTATTCAATTTTTTATGTCAAGTTGCCTAACTTTGATTTTTCTAAATTTTTTGCCACTTAAGGGCCTATTTTTTCCATGATGATCCTACACATACCCTCCTATATAATAGATATTTGTGCTTGTGTAAGTGTACTAGCATGTCGAATTGAATCTATAGCTACAAAAATAAACTAGTCTAAACCTATAGTTGGAATCCATTTGTTTGTGTCTATAATCTAAATCTCAAAAAATGGTGTTTATAAAGATTATTTGACAACTTCCCAAGAAAGAGTCATGTTCTCCTCAGTCAATCATATCATGCCCAAAAAATTCACCAAGAAAACACTAATAGCATTTTTTAAAACATCAATTAAGTATTTGTCTCCTTCCAAGTGTTTAATGTGCATCAAATTGCATTAGGAACCTAGCTATCGTATGAACTATACACCTTCATATTCTGACATCCCAACTCAAGTGCAGAAGTTAACATTAAAGGATTATCTAGAAAGCCACAAAATAGGGCTTACTTGTAAACACAACACCTTATACTTGTCACATGAATTTTCACCCTTTCCAAGTGCTTGAATCAACAATCCTAGTGAAACATGGAAACACTCTAGGGCTTGTGGGTTTCCCATAGCTTGGAGTGAATCTCTAGAGAGGGCTAGTTCCCTTCGAACTTCACCTAATTTAACCTATTCTACTAATGTATAATGAGGAAATGGGTGAAGGAAACATGAAATGAAACCTAGGGCTAATAAGTTGATGCATTAAATTGATGTAAGAAACCTATACTGTTAAACTTAGACACACAATATGATCAAATGAACACGTTGTTTCATGTGCAACTTAGGTTTTGAAATACTTATATATTAGTGTTTCATAAGAAAGTTGAAGTTTTATTATTTCTAAAAGGAAAAGTAAGATATTTTTTCATACTTAGAAGTTGTTTAAACCATTGACATAACATTTAACCTACATTAAGTATGTCTATCTTTGCATGAAGGTGGTGAAGGAAATGAAACATATATTGACTATTTGCATATATAAATCATAGAAAATATGTCAATCATTTATACTTCAACACTAAATGCAAATAAGAGAAGGAAAAATACTATTTTCATTGATAAAAGGTGCTTACAAACTGTTATACAAGTTAGACAAATGTATGAATTTTAATTTTTCTCTTGCTTAAAATAACTTTCAATAAGTTACAATACATTGCTAAGGGAAGCCACAACTGAATGAAAATATGCCCTTCAGACTCCTAATATAATGATTAACAACTTTCTAGATATTAGGAAAATCTTTTGAGAGATGAAATATAAGTGTTCACATAATTTTTGTTGGGTCAACCCTTCTTGGGCATCCAAAACTCTTATCCGTATTTTCTAGCTCCTTAAAGTGCTCCAAGATACTTGGAAGAAATAATAATTGATCATTAACTATCTCCTAGATATCTTCTCCTCTACTTAAAACTAACTTTGACTTAATCAACTACCACAACATCCTCAAAATTATTTATAAGACATGTGAAAGTATTTTGAAGTAGTTGGAATCCCTAGGACGACATGGGAGAGTTTCTATGAATGTAAGTTTCCACATATGACACTCATTAAGCCTTCTCTATTTCAAAATCTCCACCACTATCAATTGATCTCTATCATTCTTCTCATTATCCATGGGATCTTCTATCCTTTGAAATTTCTTTCAAGTTGTTTAAAAGACATATATTCCATGTTCCTAGATCATTGCTTTCAAACCTTTTACCTGTATTGTCACCTTTTACCACCGTCCTTTTCCATTTGATGGTTTTTCTATTGACTATGTATTTTTTGCATACTTATATCTTCATTGTCGTTTCTTTGCAATACCATTATCATGCCTAAATATACCATTTGATCAATAAATTTTGATATTTAAATTTCCATCATGGCATCTTTGAACTACATGTATCTCTTGTCCATTATTATTGAAATCCTCTTTTCCATTACTATGAATTGTTCATTATCATACTTAACTCAATTAACTCTCATCATAGCTCCTTTTCATAATCATCTTTTCTTCTCATATTGATTATTCATATCCATTACATGTTTTGACTATATTTTCACGTAAAAGTTGCCATAAAGATCTACCCTTAATAGGCCTTTTCATTTGTTAATGTGAATAGTGGGATATAAATCTTTGAGAAACCCCATAATATACCTTTGATTTTCCCTATTTCTTTCAAAAACTATCATTGTCATGGCTCATTTCATGGCACTATCAAACATCTCTCTCGTGCATCATTAAACCTTTTTAATTGTCATGCCATTTTACTTGATGAACATGCCTCATCCATGATTACATAGATTATAACTTTGGTATGTCCCTTATAAAATTATAAAATCCTTCTATTATTATATTTCAAGGGAAAAAACAACAAGAAAGGATCCTTAAGGTTTTGTTCCTTCAGATAGACTCTTAGATGGTGTTATGATCTATCTTGATTCATAGAGACCTTACAATTTTTGTAAGAGTAATGGTGATACATTGGCAATTGAGACACTATTCTTTGTACTCTCAAGTTGCATTTCACCATGTGAAGGTATCCCAATTTTTTGTGTAATAGTCCCTTGTGATTATCAAAGTGCGTTAGATTTATCTTTACCATGATTCCTTTTTTATCTCCTTAATATACTTTTCTTTGAACCTACTTAAGATAGTTTTCTTGAAGTTTTATTTTATGATCTTTCATGTCCTGGATACACTTTGACCTATGGAAATTATGTGGATCAAGATATTTTAATATCAATTGTGTCTTTATCCTCTAATTATCATATAAAATTTGTATCTATCATTCATAGGTTTCTAGGGCATGTGAATGTACACTAAAAATACAAAAGGATACCCTCTTAAACTTGACAAATTCATAGAGATCTCTCTATTTTATGAATTAACATACAACTATACTACTTTCTATTTCGTTACTATCACAATGAATATGATTGTTTATGCCTAGGATTGTCATGTTGTGAGAAACATTACCACATCATGAACATTGATCAATTTATGCCTATAATGTATATGCATATAAAACCTTTATTGTACTCTATCATTTGTCTTCAATCATTAGTAGTAAAATTAAACCACAAAAGAATGGAATTACTCTAATCACTCCTAAACACCATTAAACCCATCTTGGAAACCTCTAGTAGCATACTCACTAGAGTTCATTTCCTTGAGTATTGACTATCCTTTTGATTATTGTACATGTACTTTATGCATCATATCATTGTGATACTGGTTCTTAGCCACCTAACACAACCACTAACAAACCTTTCACTTTATAGCAATGTTTCCCTCTTGAAAACACTGTGATTTGAAAATCTTGAAATGAATCCCTTGCAACCTTTATAGTTAACCTTCATGAATACATGGTCTTTCACTGCTACAGGCTAGATAAATTTACAATTTTCTATCACTCCCATTTGAAAGTCTTTGTAACATTGTTATGATATCTTCATAGTCAGCATAGTCATTGAGGAATGTCTCTAGTTAGCACAATCATTGAGGTATGTATCCTTAAATGCTACCATTTCTAACTTTATTAATGATTGACATTGATATTTTGTTTCATGGAATATTTAATTAACTGTCATTTAATTTTCTATCTTAGGAATATTGTGATTTATCATTAATTTATCCTTTGTTGACGTGTATAACTATCCTCTAAGCCAATTGATTGTAATTATGCTTCATATTGAAACACTTGACTTGATCACACAATCCCATATGCTTACCATGCACGTATTTCTAGTTGCCTTCTATTAAATTTTCACTATCTATAAGAAATGAAAGAAAAAGTCTCATATTGACTATACATTTGATAAGGATTGCACTTCCAATCCTAATGTTGTCATGAATTTCCATGCATGCCAATACTTTTCACTAATCTTCTATATATACAATGGTATTCATGACCTTGGCACTAACTATAAAAATGGGTTTGACATGAATTATCACATGGCTTTGGATTTGCTCAAAGTGACAAAGACTCTTGAAAGGGTTTTAAGATTTTATATCACTTATATAAGCTCAATTACCTTGCATCCATTCTCTACCATGTTATATAAATATATTAATATTCATTATTTAAATAAAGTTTCATATATGTATATGTAACATCATAAATTATCACCCCTAACAAGTTCACACTAGATTTTTATTCTTCCTATATGCTTGGACATAATTATGGAAAACTAATTTCCTCACTTATGTATTCTATGGCCCATTTTAAACATTTATTAGAAAATAAAATGTACAATATGCAAGTATGAATTTCTTATTTCTCCCCCAACACTTTAGAACTGGAAAAATTGGGATTTGGAGTAGGATGCCCTTTGGGCCCTTGTCCTCTTAAAATGGCTACAAATTTAAATATATCAAAGTTTTTAATTTATTATTTGAAATTTAAATCATAATTATTAGCTATTAGGATTTATTTTTTGAGAAATCAAATTAATTGGATATAAATACCTAGCCATTTCATCATTTAGAATCCTAGAAGCAAGAAAGAGTATTTTTTGAGAAAAATTGAAGATCCTAAAACCAATCAAGAGTAGATTTATCAAAATTACTGCAATATTATTTCTAGTCAAGCATCATGTCAATCCCCCATCATGTTTTTATGTAAGTTTGTTCATTTTTTATGATCATTTATCTTGTTAGCACTAACACTCGTAGGTCTTCAAATTAAATCAAGCCAAATTGCAATCAATCCTTGAAGGTGATGTGAAAAACTTTAGTCCATCAAGGATATCACATCTAAGTGGTGAGTTGTAGTAGGTTGTTAATTCATTACTTCATTATAATTTAGCCTCTATCCCTAGATAAGTTCACATTATCATCAATTTTTTCATTGTAGAAGTAGAAATACCAACACGACGTTTGACTAAGGAAAACCCCTATATAGCACAACCCTTTCCCTCCTTTTGAATGTGTAGATTAAAAATATAAAGAGGATTGGAAGAATATTGAAGAAAAATTACACATTTATGCATTTAAGCCCTATAACTTGACAAGATACAAAAACTCCACTATCTCGACAATAGATGACAATCCAACAACCAAATCTATAGGGAAGGAGCTATATATCAGGAACCTCAGGACTACAAAATCCTTTTTTGAAAGTAGGGCTTCAGTCTAGGGTGCCTAAGGCACCCTTGTCCAACAAGATTTTCCTAAAATTCATAGGTCAGGTACCTTTGTGTCTTCCTTCTACTTTTCTAGAACTTAATTTTGTCTGTGTGTTCTTAGTTTGACTATATTCATGAAAAAACACTAAATTTTCATAGTTTGTTAATTGCATCATTTCATTTTTATCAACATTCAATCCCAAACCCACAAAGAATTTAGATCCAAGGTTTCGATTGACTCGTCTTCTAGGTTGCAGGTTAATCTCATTCCCTTGTCAATTGGAATTCTAATGTTTTGTAAGTGAAAGGTGACTAATCCTAGTTAGATCTAGGATCACTTTTCCCATAGAATAGTATATATTATAATAATATATTTATTAAGCTACATTTAGAGAAAGGATGAACATGTTTGGATATATATTAAAAATGTTATTATAGTAAATTTCATATATAAATGTATTTGGGAATACCTTAAATGCCTTTAAACATACTTTTGACATATATACATATATGGAAAGGTGTATTTAATGGCATGATCCAAATAATTTAAAATGCATTATTCACAATACAAGTGTATAGAAATATGTGTTTAAATATATAACTAAAAGATAAATAGAAATAGTTAGATAAAATATACATTTAAATGCATGCTTGTAAATCTCAAGGAAATGCAAGCATTTTTATCAATCTCTTAATTTTGGTATCTTTATTTCTTTAAAATATTATATATATACTTGATTTATAATAAAAATATATATATTTATGTTAAAAAATTAGAGTAGAGCAATAAAAAGACAAATTCAGATGGAATATTACGAATAATGAAGTAGATTTAATGAATCATAGGCATAGTGAAAGACATAGGGGAGGTGAGGTGAATAATAAAGTGAATAACTCATATGTCTAGATTTTTGTGTTGGATCCCATGGATAAATATTTTAGTGATTTGAAAGAAATATGATAGTTGTTAGAATTTTGGGAAAAATATTCACCAAAAAGGAAATTGGGGATTGGGTGATTAAAAACTGGCATGCAGATCTAGTTCTAATTTTTTTGTTGAAGGGTTTCTTTGTGGTAGTTTTTTAATTTGAAGAACATAGGGATGGTATACTAAATTTTGACTAGAAAAATGGAAATTCATATTTGTATATATAGAAGAATCAAAATTTTAACCCCATAGAGTATTCCCCAAATGATGGACCAATATGGTTATGATTAAATAACCTACCATATGAATATTGTGCTAGGAGATTCCTAGTCAAGATTGGTGATAAAATACAGTGGATAATTGAGGTGGATCTTTGAGATAGAAAAACCCTAATTTATGCTATAATTTACATTATGGTCATTCAATAGATTTTAAACTCAGCCAGATTGGTGGTGGGAGAGAAACAATGGATGTAAACAATCAAGATTGAAAAACCAAAATTCGTTTACCTAAGACAAAAGGCGAAGAATCATTTTGAAGAAAATTATTAAAAATTTCCTACAAAATTCAAAAATAAATGGAAAGGAAAGAGTTCAAATATAGAAAGATTCAAAGAGGAAAAGGATGAAGAATCAAAGAACAAAAATAATAAATTCATTCAACTTCCATTATCCCTAAAAGCACAACATAAGGGATTGTGGAAAATAAATTATGTATTGAATCCAATGGAGAGAAAGAAGAAGCGATTGTGGATCCTAGAGATGTTAATGAAAGGGTCGAAGTGTATTTTGAGAATGAAGTGAAATTGGGGACACTAGAACTAGATAATGCATCAAATGGGGAATAAGAATCCATGTCAGAGAATGAGGAGATGGTCATTGCAGATATAATCGATCCTAGATGTATAAACCAAAGTGCACTTGAGGATATTTTTAAAGTTTAGCTATGTAAATACTAAAGTGGGGAGGAAAACCAACAAGAAGAAGAGAGAAGATTCCCTTAATGGGGATCAAACCTCAATCAAAATATACATGTTGAGACCCAAAGAAGGAAGCACCTCGCCTAGCGGGCAGTGAAGATCCTTATGTGGAATGTTAGGGGCCTAAAACCCCCTAACAAATGACACTTTCTCAAATTCCACATGGAATTCCAATAGATATACTTCATTTTGTTATAAGAAACCAATTTTGGAAAGCAAGAATCAAAGATATTTATTTGAAATTGTAGAGTTTGGTTGATAACTTTCATAGAATCACATGGTGCCTCTAGAGGGTTTGGGATATTATGGAAAGTGGAAAAACTCATTAGAAAGCCACAAGTCTTAAATTCAAATTGGATGCAAGTAGAGGTGATGAGGTACTCCCCTTATGAAACCACACACACACAACTCAACAAGAGAGATAAACAGAAAATTAAAAATGAAACACTTTCTTTCTATTATCTTGATGAAGTGAAATTAAAATACTTAGAAAATAACATAGTACAACCACATGTGCCTTCTCATTATAGAAATATGCAAGCCAAAAGGCATGATCTGCACAACTGGAGATCCCCTTTTGTAACCCTTGTTCTTCCTCTTTATCCAAGAAGTGTAACTACCTTAGAATATTCTGGAAGGTGTAACCCCATTTTGGTGCCAAAAATTCCACTTCCTATTTCTCACTTCTTGGGGTCATAACTTTTGATCCAACTATCATATTTTCATTTGTAATATATTGTTGGAAAGCTTGTGAAGACATCTATAACTATATATTACAAAATCTAAAATATTAGAGATTTTGCACCCTATTCCTTGCCTTTGAAGGGCCTCATTTTTTATCTTTAAACTTCATTGGAGAAATTCCTTGGGATGAAAATTTAATATCTTCCAAACGTCACAAGATTTTGAGATGATTCTTTCACCAGAAACCTTATTTTCCCATTTCACTCCTTGGAGTCAATTTTCATGTCCATAGGAACTTGAATAGGCTGACTTACTAAAAAATAGTAGGCTACTATTTTTGGGTGTTTCAAACTTCTAACTATCCCAAAGGCTGCATGAGTCACCATGGGCTGCAAAACAACTAAGGAAACTAAAAAAAAATGAAAATACAATATTTTTGGGTGATGCAAGATTACCCTTACACCACTAGATGCTCTTGCATCAAATACCCAAGGTAATTTGAAAAGTGACCCTATCACTTCTACCTCACGGAAAAGGAGAGAGATAAACCTCATGAAAAATCAATGTGGTTCACTCAAATTAGGGGATGTATGATGTAACTAAGACTAAATGAGATGATCTAAATGCAACTAAGCTATGAAATTGATTAATTATGAATGCAAAACCTAAGATATATGCAATGTTTGAAAACATTATGTGATATGCAAAAAATGCAATAGGGTTGAATAAAGTACACCTAGAATCTGATGATGAATATGAAGTGTCCTGAATGTTGACAAAAATCACTGAAAATCACTAGTGGGACTCATTCGCCATTCATGGCGAATTGGTCCTGCTTCTGATTAAAACTTTTGAAAAACAAGTTTTTGAGTGTTGAGATCCAGAATCCAACAAAATATAACTTTCTAGCCTTAAGGTGGGACTCATTCATCACTGATGGAAAATCATTCCTCTCCCAAATTCTATGAAATCAGGGACCAATTTTGTAGCACTAGATCTAGCTTGTCTTCTTATCGAGTTGACAGAGTCAAATCTATAGAAAATGAATTGTAGCTTGTCTACAAGCTTGAAATAGGTTGTAGTTGACTTGAAACACTTCATTGAATTCTTGTCCACTTTTCAACACCTAATTGCTTGATAAATCTTCATACACTTGAGTCTGCAAACACACATGCAAGAGGGGAAAAATGGTTAAGGGTTAGGTTATAGGGATTTTCCTTGGTCAAATCCCATTTTGGTAATCAAACTATTAATGAAGAAATGGAATGAAATGAACAAGGAAATATGAATAAAAAACATGCAAATTTCCTAAACTCACCAACCTTGTTGAAGAAAACTGAAGATATATCAATGTCTTCTCCAAGATACTTGATTGATGCTTGATTGAATGCTTGAATGAATTATGAGATTGGGAGAAGTAAAATGAGGAGGAAAACACATATTTATACACACTTGTGCCTTAGTGACTCGATGATACCTCATCACAGGCCAACATAAGGTGATTTTTAATAAAAACCCGAAAGAAAATTTGAAATATTTTGAATTTTGAGCCAAGAGGGACTCATTCGCCACCCATGGCGAATGGGTCGCACCTTGGACTTGAAAGTAGGTGTCAGGAATTATCTTGCATTTAATGTTGTTTGTCAGGTTTACATTCAAAACACACTTAATTAAGCCTTATGAGTGCATAAAGGGATCAAATAAAGTATAAGAAAGGTGTAAATAGTAAAATTCAGCCTAGAAAAGCATGAAATCTTGTTACAAGACTTTAAAATAGGACTTGATAAGTGATGAAAAGGTGTTTTTTAGGTGAATTGTAATTAATAGAGTTTAGAAAATTGTAGAAATTTTTTACAACACTTCACAACACATTCACAAGACGTCATAATTTAGATTTTTAGGACTTAATGTGAATGCAGAACTCACATTGTAAAATTAAATCAAAGCAAAACAAGTCAAGCATCATGAGAGAAAAACCTAAAAGACAATGAAAATGTCTAGGAGCCATTTTTCTACAGCACACCATGATGAATCTTCAATAGGCCTTCCTCTCCATTTGACCAATTACTCTGCATACTTTTTGTTTCTTGTGCTTGTACCCACACGACTATCCAAAATTTCTTCTATCTCTTCATTTTATGATGTAGATTCCAAAATTTTCCACTGTGCCTCTATCAATTAATTCTCCTTAACTCTTTCATGATATTATGTCAAAATTAGAAATGTTAAACATAGGTAAACATGAATCTCACTCAAAAAATCTACCTCATAAGCATTTCCTTAATCATTTGCAAATGAACCATGACTTCATCTCCTACTTGGAACTCCTTATACCTCTTTTTCTAATGTCTTTTCCTTATAAGTTAAGAGTTCATCTTATTGATATGTTTCTTCACCTCTTCATGAAAATTCTTCAAGGTGCTTACCAAAATATTCATCCTCGACACTACCCCTCTCTCCCTTATCTATCTTTCTTAGTTTAGAAGAAGTTCTTGGACTACTCCCATACATAATTTGGAATGGTGATTTACCAGTGCTCTTGCTGGTAGAATTATTATAAGAAAATTCTATCTATGGTAAAATAAAATTGTGAATATGTATGATTATTTTTTATTAATATAGATATATTAATGCCTATTCATCAAAACAAATCACATCCATTTGGTTTATCTCCTACTAAGCATCTTAGCTGGTTACCCAAACTCCTATTCACCACCTTCATTTGTCCATCAGTCTATGGATGGTGTGTAGAACTAAACTTTGAATCAATCTTCAACTTTTTCCACAGTGTCCTCTAGAAATACCCAATAAAATTGGTATCTTGGTTTAGAACTATGCTCGTGGGTAGACCATGTAGTCTCACCACCTCTTTGAAAAATAACTTTGCAACATGAACATCACTGGTCTTATGACATGAAATGAAGTGTGCCATCTTTGAAAATCTATCCACCATAAAAAATATGGAATCATTACCTCTTTGTGTCCTTAGAAATCCAAGGAGAAAATCCATACTAATGTCCTCCCATGGCCTCTAAGGTAAAACTAATGGTTGATACAATCTAGTATTCTGACTTACCCCTTTTTCCATTTGACATACTCTGCAACTTTGCACAAACTTCTTCACATATTGCTATAACTTTGGCCAATAATAACACTCACCAAAAATAGCAATGGTCATATCTTGACTAAAGTTTCCAGTTAATCTTCCACTATGTTTCTCCTCAATCAAGTTCAATCTCATGTAACAACTTGGAATGCACAACTGATTCCCTCGAAAAAACATACCATCTTGGATTGTAAAATCTAACCATCTCCATCCTATCCAAAGTGATAGGCTCCATACAAGTTCTTGAGTTCATTGAACCCAACAAATTCAATTTTCATTTTCATTAATAAACTTTTCCTCCTACTTAAGGAATCTGCAACTTTGTTAGATCTTCCACTCCTATGCTCCAAAATAAATGTATAACTTTGTAAAAATTCAACGCATTTCAAATGTATTTGATTCAACTTCCATTGACTATTTAAATATTGTAAATTTTGATGATCAGTAAATAAATCAAAATATTTTGGCAACAAATAGTTTCTCCATTTCTTTAAAGCCTGAACTATAGCTTAAAACTACTAATCATAAATAGAATACTTCTTTGCATCATTCAACTTTTCACTAAAATAGGCAACAAGTTTAATGTCTTGACTCAAAACAACTCCAATGGCATTGCCAATAGCATAAAAATCTACTAAAAATACCTTGTTGAAATATGGAAGTTCCAAAACAGGTTGCTCTAGTGTAACTTTTTTCTTCAACAAATCAAAAAAAATTGCTGCTCCTGTAGTCCACTTAAACTCTTTTCTATCCCCTCTTATTGTTTTAGTTATAGGTGCACAAATATTATTGAAACCTTTGATAAAATTTCTATAAAAAATATCCAAACCATGAAAATATCTCACCTCAGTAGAACTCCTTGGTGTAGGCCATTAAATGATATATTTTACCTTCTCTAGTTCCATCTTAAGACCTTTTGTTGAGACAATAAATCCCAAGTATATCGAATCTCTTTTCACAAAACTATACTTCTTCATATTGATCAACAATTTATCCTCTCTTAGCTTCTCAAAAACTTTTTTGATATGCATCAAATGCTCCTCCAATGTCTTGCTAAAAATTAAAATTTTACCCAAAAAATCTTTCAATAGCTTGTTCATGAGCCGCATGAAGGTTCTCGGTGTATTGGTTAGCCCAAATGGCATGAATAAGAACTCATACAAGCCCTATTTGGTCTTGAAGGTTGTCTTCCATTCATCTCCTTCTCTAATATGAATATGTAGATAACCACTCTTCAAATATATCTTCATCAAGTACTCAACTCCACTCAAACAATACATGATGTCATCCATCCTTGGCAAGTGAAATCTATACGTGATTTTCCACTCCACTTGGTCGTATGTAACTGGAATGCATATTGGCTCCCGAGACTCTCTCATAGAACTCCAACAATTTCTCCTGCTCCTTGGTGATTTTGTTGATGACTCTAGAATCTGTACACATCTGCCATTCCTCATCCTTCTTTGGTGCTAATACTATAGGTACTGTGCACATGGACTCAAACTCTCTTTGATCAATCCTTTTATCAATAACTCTTTTACTTGTCTATTCAACTCTTCACTCTCCCTGCAGTCATACGATGAGCTACCTTATTTAGAAAATTGTCTCTAGGAATCAAGTCCATCTAGTAGCTAATCTTCCTTATTGGAGGCAAACCTTTAGGCATGTTATCAAAACAAATATCTTGAAACTCACTCAATAAATTTGAATCTTCTATAGGTACCTCATTAGTATCTTCTTTATCAACTCTAGGGATCAATGTGAAACCCATATTCTCATGTCTCATAGCTTCTAGGAACTTTCTTCCATCAATTAATTAAATCCTTACATTACTGCATACATTTTCTTCTATCTCCTTCAGGGGTTTCAACTTATGACAAACACTATCCTTTATCAAGGAATAGATGTTGGCATGTCCATCATAAACTTCTCACTGATCAAAAATCCACAGTTTACCTAACAACATGTGATAAACATCATGTTGCACACATAGTTTACATTACACCAAAAGATTGACCTGTTAATTCCTAAAACAACTAGTAGAGTTAATGAATCCATGGGAGGTGATTAAGCCATGTCATGAACCCAAGCATTTTGCTACACAACACAAGGAAACCAAGGGTGTACACCTTGCAACAATCCCCCTGGTGTAAGTGAGGGGTTCAAACTAGTGACCGAGGCTCTGATACCAATTGTTGCATATATGGTTTTTATTAGACCAAAAAGATTGCCCTGTTAATATTTGATACAATCGCCATAATTAATGAATCCATGGAAGGAAGCTAATCCATGTCACAAACCCAAGCACTGTGTTGTATAGCACACAAGGGCACAAAGCTTGCAACACATCCACAAGTATAATATCACACAAAACCTCATCTTGATAGTTGTCAATCTTGAACTTTACCAAACATTTCTCATTGACCAAAGTCCTATGGTCCTTCTACAACCATGTGATTCGATATGGATTTTGATGCCTTCTCCTCTCCAACTACAACTTAGTAACCATTTCCTCTGAAATAAGATTATCAGTGCTACCTCCATCAATGATAACATTACAAACTTTACCTTCACACTTATATAAAGTGTGGAACATGTTCTTTCTTTGATCTGGTTCCTTCTCCTCATTCAACAAGGCTCTTCTGACAACAAGGTCCTTTCCTCTTTCAGCATCTTTAGAATGTGAAGACTCGACACCTTCATCTACATGCACAAATCTTGCATTTCCTTCAAGTCTTTTATTTTTCCCCCTAGATGTTTAGGACACTCATAAGCTCTATGTGCTTCTTCTCCACATTGAAAACAAGTTCCACAAAAGCCCCCTCTTCCCAGTCCTCATCTAGATCGTCCTCTTCCTCTTTGGTCTCCATTATTTTTATTTTGAGGATTGTAGGTATTGTCTCCATTTTGGTTCTAACTACTACTGTGTCCTTCAACCTTCTTTTGATATTCAATTCGACCTCCATATGTCCACTATCCTTTTCGCCAAAACCTCCACCCCTTTGCTTTATTTCAATTTTTTTGTTGATATGAATCTTCAACGGTAAACATACTTATCAAACTCAACTCCTCTTGGATGCTTGAATTCAACCCATTAATGTAATGGGAAACCTTCTCCTTGTTGGCCTTAGAATGGCTTGTTCTGATCAAAATGTTGTAGAATTCTTTTGTGTACTCTTTGAAAAACCTCCCTACCTGCTTCAATCCTTGCATCTCCTTTAGCAAATCCAATCCATAATCTACAAGAATGAACTTCCTCTTTAGTTTCTCCACCATTCGATCCCATCGGGTTATCTTCTCTTTACCTCTTTAGTTTCTCTCCAACTAGAGTTCTTTCCACCATATGCTAGCATGGCCTTTCATCTTGGCCTTTGAAAGTTTGACCCTCTGGATCATCTATTTTATCATACTTGAAATAATCTTCCATGTCATTGACCCAATTGATTAGCTCCTCTAGATTAAGGTTTCCAAAAAAATTAGATACTTCTATCTTCTACAATAAGGTTTCCTAGGGTGTGATTAAAGGCTAAAGAGGGGTTAACCACCAAGCTAGGGCTTGGAAAGAGAATAAATGAAAATGATATGCAATATTTAAAAAAATGACCTAGAAATGAAGTCAAACCATAATAATAAACTGGAAAAGTAAAGAGGTGCACCTAGAAACTTAAGAAGCTTGAATGAAGGTCTGAAATTCTAGAAATGCTGACTTTTGGAGCACATTAGAACTCGTACGCCAATAGGGGTGATTTAGTCATAGTTTGGGGTTTTGGGACGAAACCAGAATCTAGAACTGTTGAATCAAGATCTATAGAAAATTTCTAAAAATAGGTATACTACAACTCAGATGCCATAAGTGGTGATTTAGTCCCAGTATTAGGGTTGCTCTGAAACTCTAGTATCCCCTAATGCTTTTTTGTAGCTTCCCTCCTGTCAAATCTTTGATTCTAAAACTCTGAATTCTAAAGTGTAGGTGACTTTCTGTGATCTTGCAAGTAAGGTGACAACTATGACAACTTTACAACTTGACAATCTTTCTCCAATATTTCTCTTCGATGAATCTTCAACCTAAATCTTCAAAGCACACACCAAACAGAGGAAAAAAATAAATTTGTTAGTGGATAGGGGTTTTCCTTAGTCATACCCCATTTTGGTAATCAAACCTTGAAATGAAATCAAATAGAATGGAGGAATGATGAATAAATAATATGCAATATTTCAACTCACCAAACCCTTGAACAAAAGGATGCAATCTTGTATGTAATGGCTAGCATGAATGTGGATCTTGAATATTACTTGAATGATATGGATCTTGACTTGAATTCTTGCTTGAATCATAAAACCCTACATCACAATTGTTAGCTCAAAAATAAACATGATGCATGATGAATTTGACTTGACACTTAATACTTGAATAATGCTCCAAAATGCTTGATAATCAACTCTTGAATTTTGTTGTAAACTCAAATTTTTTATAGGAATGCTCTCATCAACTTGCTATATGACAAATTTCCTGAAATTACAATACTACAAGTTGACATAAGATATAGGATAATAAAGTCCCAACAAGAATTTGAATTCAAATTAGGTCTAAGCTAAGTGGGATTCATATGCCAGTTGGAGCATATGAGTCCCATTACACTAAGCCTAGGACACATTTTTCAAGAAATGCTTAGTTTAATGTGAAACTCAGATCTTGGCCTCAAAACTTAGGTGGGACCGATATGCCCAAGGTGGTGTATGAGTCCCAGATCACTAAATTTGGGCCATACAATAAAAAATCATTAATTTATGATTTTTCAATTGATATACATTAGTATTATCTTCAGAAAGATGCATTAATTAAGGCTGGTGAATGTAAAATAGGACTAAATAAGGCATAAAGAAGCCCAATTTTAATAGGGAGGGCCCAAAAAAGTATGAAAATGTAGTGGGATACATTTTTTCTACAATACATTTATCCCCCACTTTAGTGAGAGGATGACCTTGCTTGAAACTCACACTAAAGTAGACAAAACTCACATCAAGAGGGGTCCAAATGTACCAATGCTAGTCAAATAGGACAACAATGATCAAGAGGGTTATGGAAGCCCCCAAGGATAAAGATCCTATGGAAAACCAAAATAGGCACAAGGTAACACACATGAAAATAATACAAGGATCAATAAAAAGGAAAAAGCATATACCACCAAAGACCAAAGAGAAAGAAAAAACAAGAACAAAAGAAGGGTGAATTGTAATAAGCCTCCTAGTTGCTAGTTGGACTCAGTAGTTTCTATGCTTTGATTTGATACATTGATACTGTGATAATACTATTATTGTTTGGTTTGGTGGTTTGATTAGTAGACTATTGGTGATTATGCTTATACACTTGAGAATATGATTATTTCATATGACATTGTGGTTGGTGATGTTAGTTGTTTTTCAGAATTATATTATGATGCAGTGATTTAATAAATTACATGTCATGAGATGAATTGTTAGTTTAGAAATATTATTTTATCAGTTATATTATAATTGTTAGGATAGATGTGATGAAGGATAGTGTAGCATCACTCGTTTGCGAGTGCTCTGTTACGCTGAGATTCCTTCTCACAATGCAATGCTTTGATTTAATGCTTTGATTTTATATATATGTATGCACATGTACACGACCTCGTTTGTATGCAGGATTTGCAGGTATAGAGTCTCGATTCCACCTGCTTTAGCAGGACAGGGCGAGCACCAATAACCCAACGGTATAAAGTTGAAATAGAGGTGACAATGAAGTCATCCCATCCCATGATGTAAAACTATCTTGTTTGATTGGTATTGTTCATTTTTGTAATTGTCGTTATTTGTGGTTTGTGTTTTGTGTTTTGTCATATTTTGATTAATGTTGGTACTTTATATGTTGTGGTGTATTCGATTTAAATGATGGAAATAATTGTTTATTTTAATGTTAGATTAAATTGTATTTAAATATTTAAATGATTTATTTATTTTTGAAAGTCATGAGTTTTATTGTGTGATAATTATAATATTAAATTGTGTTATTTATTTTAATTAATTATCTTGTTGAGGATAATTACTAGAATAAATTATTTAAATTAAATAGATAATGATGCAAGTAAAGTTGTAAAAATATAAATTAAAACAATAAATAAATAAACAAAAGAATGAAAGTTGTGAGAATCCAATTAATGCGATGTAACTAAAAGCTTGTTTTAAAGAATTATTTTCTTTTATTTTTTATTTTTAGAGTTTTTGGAAGAAATGGACAATATCTTTTATTTAATTAGGAATTTTGTGAGTTTTCTCACACACAGAGGATTAGTGATACAAAAGTTGCACAAGTCTTTGGTTATGTATTTTTGAATCTTGAAAAGAGATTTTTCAATCTTTTGCTATATTTTGAGGAGAGTTTTAGAAAGGGATTTGGGAATCTATTACTGGTTATTCTGGAGTCTTCTAAACAAAGGATTGGGTTCGAGATTTGAGCACGGTTACTCAAAGGAGATTTGAAGCAGGAAGGAGGAGCTCTCTGAAGCACACAAAACTAGCTTCACGACTGTAGGTTCATTTTCAGAACCATTTCCAACCGAAAACGACTTCTAATGTGTTCATCGTTGGCCTCTAAGCGGCACCTGCACGGAAACCGTTGTCCTTCCACGAAGCGTCTCATTTCATCTCGCAATCGGCGGCTCGTTCACATTCATACTATAATTATATGATGCCTTTATTTTGCCAATAAATTTGTGTTCTCTATGATTGTGTGTGAAGTTATTTATAATTATATATATATATTAATTTATATATATATATATATATATAAATATATAATATGTAATTAATTTTATTTTTTCTGCATTTCAAAAGGGTCAATTGACCTGTCAAGTCCATGCCCTGTGTAAAGGATCGATCAAAATTCTATGTATTTTATTATAAACTTTTTTTAACAGTGGCTCTATTATATAAAAAAAAAAATTTAAAGTTATGAGAATGGAATAATGGGCCATACAATTCCAATCCCATTACCCCTTTTTGTTGGTCACATAGCACCTTATAGATCAAGTTATGCATAAACAAATTATCGTGATCATAGGTAATCCTCACGCATGCACTGGCAAGACGACCGGGGTTGTTTTTAAAAGGTTTTTTTATTTATTTTATTTAATATTAGTTTTTTTTTTTAAATGTTATTATAATTATTTATTTTAATATTAAAGAAATGTAATTTTATTTGGGAATCAATTATTAAAGTTTTTTTTTAGTAAAATAAAATTAATGTATTATGTTATTTGGCTTTAGAGAATTAATTTTATTTTGGTGTGGAAATTACGGTTTTATTGTGGGCAAGTAAATTACATGAATTTCGTCAAACATGTTGTGTTTCGTTATATCATTTTATAATTGAAATGTTTTATGCAATTGAGTTAATTGCTACTTTTGGTTATGAAATCATGTGATCTGGTTATTGTGTTCTATTTAATAGTTGTAAACTTTTCTCTTCGATGTGGGAACCGTTGTTGTTTGTGAAACCTTGTTCCAGAGGCTTGTTATTTTAGAATGTTATTCTCGTCTTGATTATGCTTTTGGAGTTATTGGTTTTATGTTTGGAAGGGTTGAACGGTTTTGTAAGACTTTTGGTTATGGGTAATTTCCAGAGGGTTAATGCCTCGTGTGTCTAGATTTGGTTTTATGCTTTATTGATGTTAGTTCAACCCTTGCCAATTTGATTATGTTAGGGGTCTTAGGGAGAGAGGCTCTTCATGGTTGCTGGCGCCTCAGAATGAGGAAGGGCTTAGGATAACCCACGTAAGAGTAGTTAAACAAGTGATAACCTAAACAATAGAATTTAGGAGGATGGGTAGTAAAACACAAAAGATAATTAAGACATTGGATTCCTCGTCTATGCATTAGGGCTATCATAGACTAGTGATAGATTAAGAAGGCCATGGTTGGCAAAGTCGTAATCTCATCTTCATGAGAGATTATCGGCTCCGCATTAGCTACCCTATGGTGCTGGCACCTCAATTAGGAGGAAGGGCCAGGAGATCCATAGATGGGTGTCGGCGCCTTAGTTGGAGGAAGGGCCAGGAGAATCCCATGAGAGCTATGCGATGACACTCTCCACTAGACACCCTTGTTCTTGTTTCTTGTCGTCTCTGGATATTGTATTCTTAATGTTGTTTCTGATTCTTGTGAATTTTGGTTTATGATTATTATTTAGTTACTTGTTTATTGGTAATACTTTATTTAATTGTCATGAGTTTCATAACTTTAACTTGTTATGTGATTTGTGAACATTGTTGGTTGTTTCATTGTATGCCTTGAATTGTATTTGTGTTTGTCCTATGTTGTTCATGAGTCAGTTTGGCTTTCATGGTCGGGTTCTCTTCCTTGCCACCTCTGGGCACAGGGGGTGAGTTACTTGTAATTCACATGGTTGGGTGGAACGTGCTCCGCACCTGTTGGGTTCCCCATCAGCATCCTGTCTTCTCAATATTTCTACAGTTTGTGTTGTACCAGTATTCACTTTGTATTTCAGATTTTATTGTTCTTGTATCATTCCCCATGTTGGGAAATTCAATGTAATTCCATTATCAAGAGATTGTAATGAAATATTAAAACGATGATGTAATAGTTAGGAACTTTTGTATCTTTATTAAGAGATTTATTATGGTTGTATTATGTGATGTTTATTATTCTTGCATCATGGTTATTGGATGTATCCTTATTCATGGTTATTATAATATAAATGGTTACATTGTAATCTTTATCTTTATTTCCGTTTAGTTGTTACGATGTAACCTCGTGTGCCCCAGAGAACTAAGTGTGTAATGTAATGTGTTATTTGATTATGGTTTAATGTTATTTGCATGTTTAATTTAATTGTTTTAAAAAAAAAATTATTTGCATTGTGTGTGTTCTCTAGGGTTTGCACGATGGGCGTTACATGAATCAAGCTTTGACCATTTGTCCAACACACTATGGATTAGATCTAGATTATTTGTCCAAAAACATTTACAAGTGGAAGAAAATGTCCACCATGCAAATCAACACATGCTCACAAGGGCTAGTTGAACCTCAAGCCTTCCATTAGGTGAGCCCCTAGTGAGAGACATATGTAGGTGATCGGTATGCACTCACACAAACAAGCAAGTGGCTATGGGAAAGTCACGCCTAAGTTCGGCTCCCATATGTACAACCATACCAAAGCTATACCTCTTGATATAACTTTTATAAGGTGCCACATAACAATGAACTTTGAGCTTCATGAGGCAAGTAAATCTCTACATGCTTGAAACTCATGAACAAACAAGATGGCACCACAGGCAAGAAAAGTGTGTTAAGCAAGGTGGCCATATAATTGATGTTGTAAATGCAAAATAGTTTATGGAATGTTCAAAGGATTTTTTCTTAGTTCATGTAAGGTCTTAACTTATGGGACATTGTGCCTAATGTTTTCAAGAGATGACTAATCGAATAATATAAGATTCACAACTTAGGCAATGTAGTGTGTCACATCACACCACTAAGAGGAATATATAATATGCTAAGATAGATCACAATCTTGAAGGACATCACACCCAATGTCACCACACAGTGAAAGACTCATTGCATTAAGTAAGAAGACTACACAATGAAACATGAGTTGAAATGCAAAAGAATAATGCCAATGCATGCCCCCACTTTAAAGAAATTGCTAAACACCATGTTGTGAGAAATTACTTTAAAGTAGCAAATGATAAATGCTAACAATAAACAGGACGTGAGAGCTTATTTGGAAAGCCCTATGCCAAGTCATATGCTTCCAAATGAAGCTACTATTGGTAAAATGCATCTCAACCTTGCAATTATATGTGATTTATTGTTGATAGGATGTATATATATTTATATATATGTTTCTTAGTTACAACGATAGGTATATACAATGGCAGCATGAACCGAAATGTGAGCGTATTAACTTTTTTAGGAAACTTCTAGAATAGCCAACATACATCAAATAAAGGATATTTTGTAAATATAGACCATTCATTATTAGGTTTTATATCTAATGGTAGATATTTTTTTGGCATGTCTTTCCCTAGAATGTAACTCTATTTTATGAGGACATTGTATTACGACTATGGTGGAGAGATTGTAATGATTTCTAAGATTCTGATAGAGGTTGTGTTGTCTCTTGATCTCTGAGTGGTGATGCTTCTATGAGAATATTTCTTTGTAAGTATATTATAACCTTTGTGATTTACTAAATAATATATTAGGAAACTTCTAAAGTGTGGGGTTTTTCTCCTGAAATATTTTTCACCACGTAAATCACTATGTTGTGGTATGCATGATGTTTATGTTTTTTTTTGTTTAATTTTCTATAATTATTAAAGATCTGTAAAAAAAATCATTATTCTCCTCTCAAGATTAGTGTAGGAAGTTGTTTTTCCACCTTAACTTCCTTACAAGTGGTATAAGAGCTTGATCACCTTTGGTTTCAGTTGTGGGTTGTTGGGTTTTTTGAACTAATCTAGATTTGAGTGGGAGCCTATGTAGAAGACACTTTGTGATCTTGTTGCAGTATTTTTCAAATGGAAATTTCATCAGGGAGAATAGAGGTGGAGAAATTTTCTAGAAATAATTATGAGATGTGGAAGCTAAAGACGGAGGATTTGTTGATAGATTCAGATTTGTGGGATGCTATTGATGAGAATGTTTCAAGGCCTATAGATCCTACTCAAGTTGTTTAATATGATGTTATGGACTGTAAAGCCAAGGGTCTAATTATATTGTGCTTGGTAGACTTTGTTTTAATTAATTTCCATGAGGAGACCTCTGCACATAAACTATGGAAGAAGCTTGGTGAGATGGATTAGGCCAAATATTTAATGTCAAGATTTTCTTTTGGAAGAAGTTGTATTCCTTGAGAATGGAAGAGGGTGGACGAATCACAGACCACCTGGAAGAATTCAATATGTTGTTGGATCAATTGGCATTAGTTGGTGTGAAAATGGATGAGGAGAAATGTTAGATCTTGCTTTGTTCTTTGCTTGATTCATGGGATTCTCTTGTTATGGCTATTGGGAGTAATTCTATTATATTGAAGACTGAAGATGTGGTGGGTTCTTTGTTTTATAAAGAAATGAGGAGGAAGGTATCCATCACTACCAAGGAGGCCCTAAATGTCCATGGAAGACCTAAGGAAAAAGGAAAGAAGAATGAGAAGCATGAAAAATCCAAGTCTAGGGGGAGATCTAAATCTCTTGGAAAGTCCAAAGTTATTTGCTAGAACTGCAGTAAGCTTGGGCATGCTCATAAGGAATGAAAAGAAGAAAAGAAGAAAAAAAGAAGAAATTTTATTATGATTCTAATTCCGAGAAGGAGGATGGTGACACATTCATTACAGGTTTGGAAACTCATGCAAGTAATGATGCATGGTTAATTGATTCAAGTGCATGTCTTTCCATATGACCTTTAATAGAGATTGGTTTTCTGAGTATGAAGAATTTGATGTAGGTAAGGTGTACTTGGGTGATGATTCTCATTTATATTTTGTTGACTGTGGTAATGTTAAAATTAGGTTTTCTAATAGTAGAATAAAAATTGATTAATGGTGTGTTGCATATCCCTGGATTAACATGAAATTTTTTATCTGTAAGAAAACTAATAGATGCAAGTGTGTAGGTAGTATTTTCTAATGCAGGATGGAATATGGTTAGAGGTTCTATGGTGATTGCTAGAGGTGTCATATATGC
Organism: Sequoia sempervirens; assembly: GCA_007258455.2. Lineage (NCBI taxonomy): Eukaryota > Viridiplantae > Streptophyta > Pinopsida > Cupressales > Cupressaceae > Sequoia > Sequoia sempervirens. The sequence goes on along the minus strand of VDFB02230413.1, from coordinate 200,418 downwards.
CACATTATATAAGCTTGATGCATGTGCTATTGAGTGAAATAGTACTTCTATGAAAAGAATGTTTGTGGAAGAGGTGAGGGTTTCACCTTCAACAGATGGTCATGGCTTTTGGGTACCCAAGGGTGATCTTTCTTCTAAGACAAAGTTAACTACAAAGAAAACTATGTTATGGCACTAAAGACTTGGCCACATAGGAGAAAAGGATCTAAGGACCTTAAAAAATAAAAACATTGTTGAAGGTTTCTCTGATTGTAATCTTGAATTTGATTTTTGTGGGAATTTCATTTATAGAAAATAAAACCATGTTCAATTTTACTCTAGTTCTCATAAATCTTGTGGTGTATTGGATATTATTCATTATGATGTGTCTGGTCCTATAGATTTTCCTTCATTTGGTAAATCCACATATTATGTTTCATTTATTGATGATTATAGTAGGACATGGGTATATTTCCTAAAGAGTAAATCTAAAGTTTTAAATCGATTTAAAGAACTTAAAGCAATGGTTGAGTTGCATACTAGAAAGAATTTTTTTTTTTTGAGGATTGATAATGGCGACGAATTTTTCTCTAATGATTTTGATAAATTTTGTAAAGATTGTGGTATTCATAGACAAAAGACAACTAAGTATTATCCACAATAGAATGGAGTTATAGAAAGAATGAACAAGACACTGATGGAGAAGGATAGGAGTATGTTGAGTGGTGTTGGTCTAGGACAAAGGTTTTGGGCTGAAGTTGTTGCCACTACTTGTTATTTGATTAACAGGTCTCCTACATTAGCTCTTGTTGATAAGACACCTATAGAGGCATGGTCGGGTCACAATACTTCATTGAGACATCTTAGAGTTTTTAGTTGTGAGGAATATGCACATGTGCCAAAGGAGAAGCAAACAAAGTTGGAGAAAAAGGTTGTGAAATGTATCTTCATCGGATACAGTTATAGTGTGAAAGGATACAGGCTTTGGGATCTTATTGTATGGAAGGTAATACATAGTAGAAGTGTTATTTTTAGAGAAACTAATCCTTCTTCTATTACATTGCAGCCAAAACAAGGTAAATAGGAAGATGTGATTCAATTTCCTCCTACTCCTAAGAAAGTTTAATCAAGGCCCAAGTATAGGCAAGAAGTTGAGGAGACCTCATCTAGCTCTAGATCTTCAAAAGAGGAGGAAGAACCTCCAACTCAACTTTTTCGTAGGTTACAAGACATAGAAAACCATCTAAAAGGTATTCACCTGATGATTGGAGATGTTTTTTTTCTTTGAATACTATCATGGATGAACCCAAATTTGTAGAAGAGGCACTAGGTATGAATGATGTGGAATCTTAGAAGATTCCTATGGATGAAGAAATGACATCTTTAAAAAAGAATTTAATACATGGGATCTTGTACCATTGCTCAAAGGATGAAAACATGTTGGTTGTAAATGGGTGTTCAAGAAAAAGATTGGTTCAGATGGAAGTATTGATAAATACAAAGCAAGGTTTGTTGCGGAGGGTTACTCTCAAGTTGAGGGTGTTGATTATGGTGAGATATTTTATTCTATTACAAAAATGACATCCATTTGATTTTTTCTTTCTATTCCTGCTACTTTGATTTAGATCTTGAGAAAATGGATGTGAAAATTGTTTCCCTTCATGGTGATTTTGAGGTGGATATTTATATGACACAGCCAGAGCACTATGTGGTGAAAGGGAAAGGTATGATTTCAGAATTGAAACCTCAACTTGCTACTAAATTTGAAATGAAAGATCTTGGTGCAGCTAAACACATTCTTGGGATGGAAATTAAAAGATATAGAGTGAAATGAAAGCTATGGCTTGGCCAAAGTAATTATGTGAATTCAATTTTACAAAGATTTGATATGTAGGATTGTAGACCGTTGTGTGTTCATGTTTCAATTGAAACAAATCTATCTATTTCAGATTGTCCAACAACTCCATCAGAGATGGAAGACATGAGCAGAGTGCCTTACTAGAGTTTTGTTTTGATGTATGCTATGGTCTTTATAAGACTAGACATTGCCCAAGTAGTGGGAGTTCTTTCTAGATATATTTCTAATCCTGGTAGAGTTCATTGGGATGTAGTTAAAAGAGTCTTTAGATATTTGTGGGTACCTGAGATTATTCCTTATGTTATCATAGTAATATGATTGAAGATGAAATTTCCCTCGATATTCATGATAATGTGGATTCATACAAGGCAGGTGATGTTGATAGTAGAAAATCCACCAGTGCTTATGTGTTTACTATATTTGGTGGTGCAATTAGTTGGATGAGTAAGCGATAGGATATGGCTGCTTTCTCCACTACTGAAGTAGAGTATATGGAAACTAATCATGCTTGTAAAAAATCAATTTCACTTAAGAGACTATGTTTAGTTATTGCAATAAAACTTGGTGTGGTGAGAATTTATTGCAACATTCAAAGTGTGATATGTCTAGCCAAGAAACCAACATTCCATGCCAAGACCAAGCACATTGATGTATAATATCATTTTGTAAGAGATATGGTCGAAGATGGAAAGCTAGAGCTAGTTAAGGTAGATAATTTGATGAATGTTGTGGATTCTTTAACTAATCTTGTGAGCACAAAGAAGTTGACGGGTATGTGCAGGATCATGATGGGCCAAAAAGTGGCAATATGATGGGTATATATAGGGTATGTGGCTAACGACCTTTTTTTTACCAAAAATTGATGAAACGAAAAGGGTTTTTAAAGGAGATTCTTAGCTTTCCACCAATATAAATTATTCTTTATTTTGAATTTAATAAATGGTAACTTATTTATTTTCTATTTAGAATTACGACTAAAGTCCCAGTGATAGGACAGTTAGAAAAGCATCATCAACAAAACAATATCTACATTTTGAATCTAAAACATAAAATGCATTATGCTTCACTTCTCTGGGATTAAAAAAGAAAAATTGAATTTCATGAAGTTTGACCAAGTGATGAATTCGGTTTAATAAAGTTTTATATTTAAAATAATAATAATAAATTCATAATTAATTATTTGCGGAAAAAGTATAAAAAATATCATCACATTAGCTTTTATGATCCTCTACCTATATCTAAAATATTATAAAATATTATCATTTTGTTTGGTTGGGGTGGTGGAATAGACACCTACTTCTTATTTTCCACAGGTAAGAGTACCTTGTGTTAATTTCAAATTTTTTACCTACATGGATTTTCTTTAAAATCAAAACCTAATGGTTTGAAACTACATTTAATTTTACTCAGTTCCTATTCCCTACACATTTTGAAATAACTTCATAGATTCTTCCTTCTCAATTTATCAATTTCTCTAACTCTAATTATTTTTTATCACAAAATACTATTTTCTCTACCTGATCCTATCTGTATCCTGAATAGTTTAATATATAGATCCTTTATTCATCAAAGGAAGACAAATACTTGCCATCTCCTTCCTACACAGAATTGATTATCCTCAACCTGTCCTTATAGGCATTGTTCAGACATGCTGCTCTTCTTCTCTTTTCTTTTCCTGTATATTTTCACCTCTTCCTCTTCTACACACTGTCGTCTCTCAGTATATTATAGATGAAAATATCATCTATGTTAGGCCATTCTGTTCATCAAAATGAGGGATATATGTAAATATGAATACATTGTTATTGGGTTTAAATTGGCAGATATTTTGTTGGCTTGTCTTGCCTTAGAATGTAACTCTATTCTATGAGGGCATTGTATTAGAGTTGTGGTGGAGAGATTGTGATGATTTATGAGAGTTTGATAGCGATCGTGTTGTCTCTTGATCTTTGATTGGTGATGCTCCCATGAGAAGCTTGCTCTACAAGTATATTATAATATTTGTGATTTACTAAATATTATATTGGGAAGATTTTGGAGTGTTGGGATTTTCTCCCAAAATGGTTTACCCCATGTAAATCATTGTTTTCTGGTATGCATGATATTTATGTTTATTTTTGCATAATTTTCTATAACTGTTAAAGATTTGTAGAAGTTTTGCATTAGCATCCTCTCAAGATTAGTATAGGAAGTTGTTATGCTACCTTAGCTTCCTTATAGCTACATCATGAAAAGGGGTTTCCCACAAAATGAAATACCAAAGTCACATAAGGGATGTTGAAATAATGGACGCTGAATAATCCAATGAATTTGCGCACACTTCAAATGATCTTTTCCAAGAAGAATTCACCCACACATAAAGTGTTGCAACTAAGGGCATGCAAATGGAGATTATCTGATTAATATCTAGAATATGATTACAAATGTACATATGCCCTGATTATATAAGCATGAGAGAGATACAAGATGCAATATGATGTTTCCATGTGTCTTGATCTAACATGTGACAACATGTGAACCCTAACTAACTACCTAGTGAATTATAAAGAGATAGAGATAAGTTCTAGAAAAGAAAGGTCATCTTCTATAAGGAATCTTATCTCCTATAAACATGGAAAGGGTAATTACCCCATTATTTAATGATTTCCTAATAATGCAACCTAGGACTTAATTAATTAAATAAATGACCTAAGTTAGACTTATACTATTGTAATAAATAATTATTTACACTAACACACCCCATAAGTTCAAGTTAAGGAGGAAATGAAAAATACAATGATTATGCAATGATGATGATAGATGATGGGTCCCATCTACACAATTCCCATTTTAGATACCTATTTACAAATGATAGATGAAATGCAACAAATATCCCACACATGAAGAAGAGGGAAAAAACCAGTGGGAAGAAAACCCCTCTCCAAAAAGGATATGAAATGCAAAAAAGTGAGAAAGGATGGGAAGGATGGAGGACTCCCAAATACCCCCCAAGTACACCATTTGTCACATTGATACAATACAATCAATAGCCCCCCATAGGAGGAAAATAGAGAGACTATATAGCCCCCTAGAACATGTGATCACCTACAAAAATGGTAAGTTCTTGTGAACAAAACATGATCCAATGTTGATAAATAGCTTGTCTCCCTTTCAGAAGAAACAAAACTAAGTGCAAGTGTAGGGATGCTTCCTATTATGGATAGGATATGAAGGAAGGTAGGATGAATTCAAATGATGATGATGTATTTGAATACTTCTCAAATGTCTCCTTTGTCACTAAAGATGAAGATGCCACAATCAACTCAGGTACATACCCAAACAATGAAGAAGGAGACAAACTAGGACTATGCAGAAACTGATGCTAAACAAGATCCTAAGACTGTAATACAATGATCCTTCAATTGAAGGAATAGATGGAGAATAGATTTCCCCCCTAGAATGAAGTGTCCTCAAAACCACTAAAAGAAGTTTGAAGCATCAAAGGTGTCCAAACCACATGTCTCTCGCTAGGAAGAAGCAAATCTAATGGTAGATGCTAAAGAAACTCCAACTTCTGAATGGAATGAGAGGGAAGAAGTCTCATACATGAAATATTTGAAGAGAAAATAAGTTCCTCCAAGATAGTCTCAAGATCCCCAATCAAGGTCTAGATAAAGGAATGTGGAGACTCTAGAAAACTCTCCAAAGTAGGATTTGAATAGAGGAGTGATATCCCCTCATTAATGTTCTCTAAACCTGTAGAAGTGGACAAGTTAGAAATCCCTAAAACAAATTGATGATGTGATGTTAAGCTTGGAAAAATGAATGTGTCCTGATGAATGATGGAAGCCTCAATCAATGACTCTAGAAAAGGAATCATTGAATGTGAAGGGATACCAACTATCTCTGATGGAGAAGAAACATCAATAGAACCCTTCTCATCCTCATCTGAAGAATCAAGACATTCCAAATCTATAAGCTCCTTAATAGCAATATTATCATGGGGTACCTGATATGAGGAATGACATTCTAAATCAGGATCATTGGAGAATGGTGGAGTATTTGAATCTCCATATATCTACCAAATCTTAGTCTAAAGGAACATGGGTGAGGTAACAGTCATCAAGGTGATTACATGACTGGAACAAGTGTGAGGTAATAGAAGGCATTATACATCTTTCCTCATCACCCAAATCAAGATTTGAGGCAAGCAGAGGAATGTAGCCTACTCACTGCTTCTGTACGACAAAATTTAATCTATACTTTCTTTATAAATGTTCTAAAAAATAATTTCATATGACCACCAAAATAATTTCAACTATCATAGCTATATGATTTTTCATCAACACCATCTCATCACAAAACCATCAGTTATAATTTAATCTTGATTGAGGAAATACATACTTGGTACATCCTCTTCAATACAAGGAAGTGAGATCATTTACTTGTTCAAGCCAACAAGTACTCCACAACCTCTCTCCTCCTAGAAAGTAACACCCCTTGAGTTCTCTCAATGGAACCTTCTTCCCATCAAGCTTCAATATAATGGAATTTTTTGATGCAAAGAAATTTGGCTTTGAAAAAATCATCACAAAACAAGCTGATTCAAACAACCAATTGATTCACAAAACTCTTCCAAATCAATCCTTTGCAAAAAATCTTAAACTCATCTAGTAGGTCTACAAACCCATATTTTTGACTTTATCTCACAATGAACCAGTCAACAATCAATCAACAACTTTTAGATGGGAAAACTCTCATCTAACCTTTGTAACTAAAAACCCTTACTTTGTACTAGCTTGGGGTAGGGTTTATTGAAAAATGGCATTACCAACCTCTCACAGCTCTGCCACTGCCTCTAACACTCTTCATTATTCCTGCACATGCTTACAATATGACTTGGTCAATCATGACCTTATTAATGACTTCTAGACTCAAAACTCAAACTGACCTAAGACCTCCATGAATCAAAATTTCACAAATACCTCAGTGCTCTTGCACTAGTTTTTAAATGTTTAATTCAAGAAGAAATAGATCTATTTAGATATACAAGTCAAAATCAAATACATTTTTACATTTATGTATTGGTATTGCAAACTCTTTTATGAAGGCTCAGACTATGGTTTTCCTAATTGATGCCTCTAGATTCTAGGTTAGAATCTTACAAGACTATGGGTGATCCCACAATAGTGGTTTACAATTTTTGGCCAAACTGGACACTGAAATAATGTTTTTCAACTAAATCTTCATTTTCAGGCACCTATAACGGCTAAACTATGAGGAATTTGAAGATGATACAAACTAGAGTTTTGTGAAATTTTGTCTGTAGATTCTAAATATATATTTTTTAAAAATTTTGGAATAAAATTGGAATTCTTTTTCCATCTCCCTCAAAAGCTAGTTTTAAAAAAAAAAACATTTTTAAAAAGTGACACTCACCGTATAACATATAACTTATTTTTCATGAAGGATAAAATTATAATTCTTTTCAAATTTAGATTTGTAACTCTGATATATAGTGCTTCCACTTGGTTAGATAGTTTTTTATTGAATATTTTTTCTTTAATCAAGTTTTTAAGTCAAACCAATTACAATCTAGACATATTGCATGACCGTGATAACGTGAACTTTTTTTGTATGTAATCAAATTCAATTTAATTTTTTTGGATCAAGGACTTCAATATTTGGTGCACTCATATTTTCCAAAAAAAATTTCTGATAATCTTCTATTTTTCCACATGTGCAGAATAAAGAGCTTGATTTTCAGTGAAAAACGTACATTCACAAGAAATAAAAAATAAATATAATAATGAAATTAAAGTTAATTAAAATTATACTTTTTTGGAATCTTATAATAAGGACTACATACTTACAAGAAAAATAAATTAAATGAATTCATTTGATCCCCTAAAAGGTAAATGAAAAGTAGTTTTTTATCAGCATTTTGATAGGTGTAAAGGAGACTCCGTTATAGGTATGGTTTAAAACTAGCAAGGTTATATCCAAGGGGGATTGGTCTAAGGTGGTTTGATAAAACCCTATTCAATTGGAATCATTTAAATTGAAATTTTAAAGGCTTAAATCATTATATTTTCTAAAAATACGTGATTTAAAAAAAAATCATGATCTCCAAGAAAGTGTAAACCACTATTGTGGCAGCGCCTCTTAAATAGTGTACATACCAACCTCCACTTTACTATCACAATGACCTTTGTTACTATTTTTGCCCCCAATCCATCACACTACCCTTGCCAGGAGTCACCCAAAGGTCTCTAGTAGATGATAAGGTGTAATCAGCAAGAGGGGTGTATACATCTGTCCCAACCATAGAGGTTTTCTGTACTTAGGTAAAACCCCACCTTGAAACCCCAAACCATATAAACTCAATGCTCCATGGGGACCTATCCCTTACCTTGGTACCCCTATCCCCATACCAAAAATTTTTCAGGGACTTGGGGGACCCAAAAATTTCCCCCTGCCTTTGCATCTAACAATGACACAAACTTGAGCTCCAATTTTAATACAGACCTGCCAGTTGCATCTGTTGATTAGGGATAGCCATATATTCTCTATGTTTTATTCATTTTATAGTTGAAACTTGAAGCTTTTGGGAATTTTATTATAATTCTTATTTAATATGTATGGATATTGACAATAAAAGAATTTGAATTTTGTTACTTTGTCAATTCTTATGTGAAATCTCAATTCAAGTCTAATGTTATGTATTAATATTCTACAATGCCTATGATGAATGCTTTATCAATGTTCTGATATGAATATTTGAAATTTCTCTATATTTTTAAAAATTACCCTATTTTTTATAGCCATCCCCTACCATCCCCTAAAAAATGACCCAAAAGTACCCCCATACCAAAAACACGTCCTACTGTCCCCTGTCATCCCCATCCCTAAAACTTGGGGGAGCATAGTATAAACTTGATTTTATGAAAAAAGACATTCAGGCATACAGGAAAATCTGACTCTAGAACATTGAAAACACCAAATAACAACTATAGGAAAAACAAGCTTAAGTAGACCATATATGCAAGATGTGGAATCATAGACAAAACACGTGAATTATTTGATAGAATGCCTCAAAGAGATGTCATCTCATGGAATGAAATGATTGATTGTAGAATGTGTACAAAATGGATTTTGGAAGGAACCTCTCAAAAAATTTGAATTAATGAAGCACTCTGGAACACATCCGAACATTGTAATCTTTGCTTGGGTTCTAGGTGCATGCAATCATGCAATTTTAGTGGATGAGGGCTGCAAATACTACAAACATCAGTAACCCTTATTTCATTACAATTTACATATATAGTTGATCATTAGGTGTGCATGGTTGATCAAACATTCATATTTTTAGTTGGATCCTAAAAATACTGCAACTTATGTTCTTCTCTAAAACATTTGTACAAGGTTCAAATAGTAAAGAGATTGATGAAAGAGGAATTAAAAAGATACTTGGATGTTATAGTTGGATATGCTCTCGTAGACAATATATGCAAGATCTGGAATCATTGAAAAAACACCTGAATTTTTTGACATAATGCCTCAAAGAGATGCCATCTCATGGAATGAAATGATTGATTGCAGAATGTGCACAAAATGGGTTTTGCAAGGAACCTCTCAAAATCTTTTCCCAAATTTGAAGATCTCTAATGTTTAAGGCACATTTTTTTTCCCATGCCTTATTGTTCTTTATCACCATTTTGCTTCAATTTCCTAGCTCTAAACCAAATTATGATGATTAGAAAAGAAATCCCAATGTTCTAAGTACACTTGTCTTCATGTTGGGTTGTTTTAAACAAGATTTGATTGAATTTGAAACACCCATTCAGCTCTATTTGGTTCCAAACAAAATTTTCCATATCATCTGAAACAAAACCCCTAAACTCCATCTGATTCATTTTGACAAAAATGGATAGAAGACTTCACACACCAAGGGTTCTATTGGTCAGACTTGTCTTCTAGTTCTAGCGATGCATCGATGGTCTTTTTTTTCATTGGTGTGAGGATATTCTATCGGTGGGATGAGGTCTCTTGTTCCCACGATGGTCCAATGGGGATGTCGTCAGTGGAATGATTCTATCTTTTCATCGGCCTAAGGATCTTCTATTGGTAGGGTGATGTCTCATGTTCCCACGATGGTCTGATGGTGATGTCATCAGTTGAACGGTTCTATTTTTTCATTGGCATGAGGATCTTCTATCGGTGGGATGAGATGGGATGAGGTCTCCTGTTCCAACGATGGTCCAATGGGGATGTCACATTAGACCATCATCAGAACAGGAAACCCCATCCCACTGATAGAAGATCCTCATGCCAATGAAAAATTAGAACTGTCAACACATCACTAGAACCAAAAGACATGTATGGCTGATAGACCGATAAGGTGGGGGCAGTCAGTTCCATTTTCTATAATGTGGCAAGAGTCATACAGGTAAATGCTATGCCAGGCTGGGGAACTCTTCTTGGAGGTTCTAAATGATTTTCCTCTTTTTTATAAGACTATGTTGGCAGTGCCACTTGAATCACAGTTGTTTGGTGGGATTCCAAACCCAGACAATGAGGTGAAGTTGTGGAAATCTCATAGAGAGAAGCTACAAGCTACCATGATGATTTTTCAAAGCGAATTTATATTAGAGTCTTGCTTAGTGTGGCTTAAGATATGTGCAGATGATATTCTCTCTGTAGATAGGCTTAGGGGAAAGTATTTTCTTGATCTTGTGAAAAGTGGCAAGGAGCTTGCAGAGAATGAGACATTGATAAGAGAAACATTGGACAGCCTAGATGCATTTGAAGGGAGCTTGGAGTGGCTAAAAGTAGTTTTTGATTCAAAAGTTGAGTTTCCATGCCAATGTGTGTGTGATATTGTTTTGAAGCACTCAAACTGTGGGATGAACTTTTTGAAAGCATGTTTGTTAGTACAATGAAACAAATAATAGCTGATGGTTTTGCATATCTGCATGAGAGAGTTAAGATTGGTAAATTCCTTGAAGCCATAGTTACATCTCTGGCAAGTTACAAAGATGTTGAAATCCATTTGCACAAATTAACTACTAGTGAGGGTTGGCTTGTCAAGAGAGGGGACCTAAAAAGTGTCAATTTACCTGGGTTGAGTTTTATTTTTATGGTGACAAATGATGAAGATGGTTTGGTCACCTTAACGCTTATTTTGGAACTAAGTTTAGTCAAATAAAAGATACCATAGATGAGTGGTCCAAGAATATTCTGGAAGACCTCCTAAGTTTTCTTCATGCACATAAATCTCCTTCAAGGATAAATGATTTAGCACTTTATTTGCAAGAGCAATGCTTCCATTTTATCTCAACAATAATTCTTGAGATTAAAGAACATCATGTACATCTTTTAGAAGCTCTTTATCAAGAAATGAAAAATGAGGAGATGCCATAAAAAATGAACAAGGAGACACTAGAACCGACAGTTATAGTGGAAAGGGAACTTTTATTAGGAAGGCTTTTAGTTTCTCTCAGTTTTCATTCAACTTCCCTTTCACTAGTTCTTGGCTCATCTTAGCTCTGGTTTGTCGATAACAAAGCTTTAGTTTGAGGGAAAGGATCTTTGACTATTAGATATTCCATTACTAATTTTGATTACCCTCTTCTAGATAGTTCTGGAAGACAAATACTAATGAGAGGGTTGGTTTGAAGCCTGAATCATAGGATGAAAATAATAGCACCAAATTGAATAAACTCAGAAGAACTATGCATAATCTTTGTATCAAAACTCATAGCATGTGGATATTGTGGATAACTGAAGAGATTTCAGGAATTCTCACAAGAGATCTAAGGGAGGATGATTCTTTATACATGACAACTCCTTTGAAGGATTGTATTTTCATTTGCATTGCATTTTTTTTTTGTGGCTTATGGAGTTGGTTTCATTTCCATGACTCATCTAATCACTGATCTCTTCTTGTAGTTTTTAGGAGATTTCTTCTAGTTTTGATTTAAGTCATCAGGGTTTATATCTAGATATATTAATAATTGAATGAGAATAAAGCATCTAGAGTAAAGAGCTACATTTTATTATTTCAGTCACTTCAAACTCTTTATTTCCCAATAAATGGAAAAGACTAACATGTGCCCTTTCAACCCTTCTAGTCCATATTAATCATGGATATGTAATCTGTAAGTATGCAGGAAAGTATCAAAGGGGAGCCAAAAATTTAGAGATCTTCATATGGCCTATGAATCAGCTCTTGTTGTTGGCATCATTTGGGATCTCCTATTTTTGAGAATTCAGTAAGAGTTCTCAAACAAAGTAGGATGACATCTACTGTACAACTGAACATTTAAATGGAATTTGAAGCATGATTTTATTTAATTAATAATTTTCTTCCTTAAGGCAGCCTCATAAAATTCCATTTTTTTGATTGTATATCAAACTTCCTACTACTTCTTTTCTTTTACTACTGCAATTCACAATTTTAATGTTGTATGCTTGCTCCATCTCTTGTAGTTTTTTGTTCCATGATTTTGAGGATTACCATTTATTAGTCTGTGATTTGTAGGGTTGGGAAGAAACTAAATTGAAACAAGAGCATGAGGGTGGAGGTCAACTAGAGTTAAGGTTGGTAAATGCCTTGAAGCCATAGTTACATCTCTAGCAAGATACAAAGATGTTGAAACCCATTTGCACAAATTAACTACAGTGAGGGATGGCTTATCAAGAGAGGGGACCTAAAAAGTGTCAATTTACCTGGGTTGAGTTTTAGATTTATGATGACAAATGATGAAGACTAGTTTGGTCAACTTAACGCTTATTTTGGAACTGAGGTTAGTCAAATAAAAGATACCATAGATGAGGGGTCTGAGAAAATTCTAGAAGACCTAATTTTTCTTCATACACATAAATCTCCTTCAAGGATAAATGGTTTAGCACCTTATTTGCAAGAGAAAGGCTTCCATTTTATCTCAACATTGATTATTGAGATTGAAGAATATCTTGCACATCTTTCAGAAGCTCTCTATCAAGAAATGAAAAATGAGGAATTCCAGAAAAAATGAACAAGGAGACACTAGAACCGATAGTTATAGTGGAAAGGGAAATTTTCTTAGGAAGGATTTTAGTTTCTCTCAGTTTTCATTCAACTTCCCTTCCACTAGTTCTTGGCTTGTCTCAGCTCTAGTTTGTCAAGAACAAAGCTTTAGTTTGAGGGAAAGGATCTTGAAATTTCAGATACTCCAGTATTGATTTTGATTACCCTCTTCTAGATAGTTCTCGAAGACAAATACTAATGAGAGGGGTTGGTTTGAAGCCTGAATCATAGGATGAAAATAATAGCACCAAATTGAATAAACTAAGAATAACTATGCACAATCTTTGTATCAAAGCTCATAGCATGTGGATATTGTGGATAATTGAAGAGCTTGCAGGAATTCTCATAAGAGATCTAAGGGAGGATGATTCTTTATCCATGAAAACTCCTTTGAAGGCATATATTCTCATTTGAATTGCATATTTTGTTTGTTGTGGCTTATGGAGTTGGTTTCATTTCCATGGATTATCTAATCACTGATCTCTTCTTTTAGTTTTCATGAGATTTTTTCTAGTTTTGATTTAAGTCATCATGGTTTATAACTAGATATATTAATAACTGAATGAGAATAAAGCATCTAGAGTAAAGAGCTACATTTTATTTTTTCAGTCACTTCAAACTCTTTATTTCCCAATAAATGGAAAAGAATAACATGTTCCCTTTCAACCCTTCTAGTCCATATTAATCATGGATATGTAATCTATAAGTATGCAAAAAAGTATCAAACAGGAGCCAAAAAGTTAGAGATTTTCATAGGGCCTATGAATCAGCTCTTGTTGTTGACGTCATTTGGGAACTCCTATTTTTGGGAATTCAATAAGAGTTCTCAAACAAAATAGGATGACATCTATTGTACAACTAAATTATTGTTCCACTGCACTGTAAATGTTAAACCCCTACCATCCCTACACTCCTTTCATTGTACTCTACATGGTTGATAGAAGAAGAGCCACTTTTCACTTTATTATTGTTCATCCTTTTTCTTTATGTTCTACTATATTTCTTACATTCAACTTCAAAAGTGATTTGCATGCCCCCTCAGAAAGTTGAAGCTAATTTTAAGAGTTCAAATTCTAAAATTTGTATAGACAACTCAATCTACATGTCCCTTAATATTATTCTTATAGATAAAAGTAAGTTCTCCAATGAATTATGCAATTTGATAGTGGAAAATTTGAAAAGAAAAGATCACTTTTAACATCTCATAACAAAAAAGAAAAGAATAAATAGAACTCGATTCCAATTTCTCTATATAAATCCTTAACTTCTGCAACACAAGATGGATCTGCTTTTCCATAATTAGCCTAAAAAGAAGATAATCATTGTTAGTCAACATGCAACTAGTAAAATTATTAAAAAGAATGGATCATATGGATCATATGGCCTAACCACGTATAGATTTGAAAAGTAAAATTAACTGAAACCATGGAAAGTGACTTACCACAAGATTCTGCACAAATCATGTTTGATGCAAAAAATGGGCAGTGGTTGCAACCCAAAATCAGGTGTGCTTTACTTCTCCATTTTGGCGGGCTACCTTGAAAATAAGGTTTCAACTTACTGCTCCATTTTGGTGGGCTACATTGAAAATAAGGTCTTCATGGAGGTTTTAGAGTATGTTTATTAAAATGAAAATTATGCTTATAAAAAAAATTTGGTCCTTTTTCCTCTTAGATTATTTGGTTGTTTATTCTTATTTTTTATTTTTTCTCTTCCTTTTGCTTATTTTTTTATTTTTCAAGGTTTTTGGGTTTTAGTTTTTTAGGTTCTCTTATGCTTTTCGTTAATTTTTATAATTTGGTGGTTTTTCATCAATTTAGAAGAAACTTTAGTGTTCATATGATGAAACCACAAAAAAAATATTTATTCCACAAAAAATATTTATTAGTAATTGTATTTGTAATATTTTATTATTAATTAAGGCAGGCTACGATTGAAAATAAGGTCTTGACGAAGGTTTTAGATTATGTTTATTAAAATGAAAATTATGGCCAAGATTTAATAATGAGCACATTTATTTAGTGATTTATTTAGTCATTTTTATTTGTCTAATATTAGTCATTTATTTAGTCATTTAGTTGTGATTTTACCCGATGACCAAATTAGTCATTTATTTTCCAAATACTACTTGTGTTAGTCATGTGACTAAATTTTTTAGTCACATAGTCATTTACTTTCCAGATTCTACTAGTGTCACGAGCCCAAATTTCTTGATCTTGGGATGAACTATCAATGCAATGGCTTTGATACCATATTGAAATAATGGAAGTTGAATCATCAAATGAAGCTGCACACACTTCAAAGGATCTTTTCCAAGAAGAAATTCAACCACACAAAAAGTGTTGCAACTAAGGGCATGCAAATGGAGATTATCTTATTGATATATAGGATATGATTACAAATGTACATATGCCCTAATTATATAGACATGAGAGAGATACAAGATGCAATATGATGTTGCCATGTGTCTTGATCTAACAACATGTGATAACATGTGAACCCTAACTAACTACCTAGGGAATGATAAAGAGATAGAGATAAGTTCTAGAAAAGACAAATCATCTTCTAGAAGGAATCCTATCTCCTACAAACATGGAAAGGGTAATTATCCCATATTTAATGATTTCCTAATAATGCAACCTAGGACTTAATTCATTAAATAAAAGACCTAAGTTAAACTTATGCTAGTGTAATAAATAATTAATTACACTAACAAGGGATCCATGGATTCAGGGTTAGTATGTCTTTGCTATAATGTTATTAGAGAGATCAGGACTTTCATCATTCTAAAAATACTCATGAAATAGGAAGAATGATACAAAGAGAGTGAAAATAAAGAAAAAACTTTTGGGTCAGCATGGAAGAGACCTAAATGTCTCGACATCTTATGTCTTCCCCAAAAGGAATAAACAATACAAAGAAAAAGGAAAAGATTTTGGGGGCGGGTGCATGAAGTTGGGTACTAATTTCGTGGCCACTTTCTAAAAAAAGTTTGAAAATTCTATAACGTGAGTGCGTTATAATGCGCTCGCATTATAGCATGTTAAAAGCAAAAAAAAAGTGAAAGTCTTCATTTTCACTTCGACTATTTTCTTCTTATGCCTGCAGTCAAAACCCCCAACTTTCACACTCGCATTCTAGGAAGAAGTATTAGGAAAAAATATTCAAAAAGACTTTCTATTTCTTTCCAAGGATGGTGCCACAGCGATGAAGAGGTGGGAGAGGTAAGTATTTTTTGTTGTTTGTTTTTAATTTCTTAGTTTTAGGTTAAATTTGATATATAATTTTTTTAATTTGTAGCAGATGCAAATGAACCTGCAAACCAAAAAAATCCTCAAGAAGAAGAGCAACCAGATCCTAAAGAAAAATAATTCTCAACAAGAAAATCAACCTCAACAACAACCTCCTCCAGCAATCCCTCAACACCCTCGTGGCACTCAACAAAATTTAATGAGTGAGATTGAGAACAACAAAAAATAGATTGAGGATTTTATTAGTAGGTTGAGTGATCCAAATGGTTCAACCACAAAAAGAATGACTCTCGCAAATTCATTGAAAGATATGTTAAAAAATGTAGATTCAATTAATAAACAAATAACTAGATGGAAAGATAGGAGGTAGGCGGCTAGGGCATATTATGTAGATAAACTATCATATAAACAAGTAAAGGATTTAAAAATTACAAAAGGTGATTTTTTCTCATTATTCACTAACCCATGCATAAATCAAAATTTTAACCTCAATGCGAAAAGGTTTCCTATTCATTGGTGCCACCACCAAGAGATTAGGAAACATTTTTATGATAGGTGGTACATGGTCTTTGATGACTGATTGTGCAACAATTGTGAAGTCTCCTAGTATTTTCTTAGGAAACTATATAGTAAGTTCATATTGAACAAAATACCAAATTATTTTGATATGAGGGACATCCAGGGGAGAGGTGGGAGGTCAGCTCAGGATAGGCCCGGTGCACAGTCGAATCCTACGCAGTAAGGGAGATGAGCTCTCACTAGGCTACCTCGTGAGCACGTTGTTATGTTTGCAATCGTGAAGGAGAGTGCAGATGTAGAGACATTATAGGTGATGAACACTTTGACCCAAAGTGTCATCCATCATACTAGCCATATTCTACAACACCATCCAAGGGAGTATTCGAGTGGTGACCTTCTAAACCATGTGTGTCAATTTTGTGGGGCGACTTGTTCATATGACCCCACCGGCACTCAGGAGGCTGTTGTAGAGGATCCTTATGTAGCTACAGAGATGGAGAGGGTGGCTAACATTTTGCATGATGCATATGGAATTGATACTCAGGTAAAATTTAGCATGTTCATTGAATTTAATTTATTAAATTTAGAATGCAAGATTAACTAATTTAGTTTTATGATTTTAATAAATTTGTAGGGTCACAGTGTTGAGATTGGATACACCAGCCCTCCACCTACTTATCTCTACACTACACGTATTGGCAGGATGCGTAACTAGTAACAATTATAAATTTATTACATGTTAATAGCATTGTTTTACGAATGGTATCTTAGTATGTGATTTTGGATGTTGAACAAGGTAATATTGGAGGTTTCTAGGGAACACCTCCCAGTGCCAGTGGATTTATTCAAACTTTCATGCAGGTAATAGAATAAAGAGTTTAACTAATGAATTGTACTTAATAGATTTGTGTAGTTTATATTCATATCGTTAGTTGCGTTGCATTGCACATCATTCAAACTCAAAGAAGTACTTCACATTCCATAACTAATAACTAGATGTTGATAGATGAGAAAATTTCAACTACAATATAGTTGTTTAGAAAGTCAACATAAGCAGTGATGCAATTTCTTCACATGGAGGCATGTGCTTGCAAAGGTGCACCTGCAGAACAAACTATCGATGCTTGGAAAAAATCTATGAAACCATAATAGTAAGCAATATCATAGACAAGGCAATTAGTAGTTTCAAAAAATGCCTCAAAGACATGCGGTCTCATGGTGATGGAATTCCATTCCATCACCATGAGACCACATTTCTTCTAGGCATTTCTTCAAAATTCTCACCACCTTTTCTATGATACCACATTTTTCATACATGTGCACCAAAGAATTTTATCAAACTACTCATGCTTCCTTGCTGATATGGCTAAAAGCCTAAAATAGGTGCTTTCCAACAAACTATGGATGTTTGTAAAAATATCTATCAAAGCATAATAGTAAGCAATAATACTGGTCATAGAGAAGGCAATGAAATTTTTGAAAAAATTCCTGAAAGAAATGTGTTCTTATGGTGATGGAATGCCATGACGTGCATTTGTTTGTAATGGCATTCCATCACCACGAGACCCCATTTATTTTGAGGCATTTTTTCAAATAGTTCACTGCCTTCTCTATGCCACCACAATTATCATACATGTCTACGAAAGCATTTAATCAAACGATTTAGTGGCTTGCTACTATGGGTAAAATCCTAAAAACACATCCTTTCAAACAAGATATGGATAGGGAAAATAGTAAGCATGATAATAAAAAATATATAGTTTAATAAGTACTCAAAATTTTGTTCATTAGATCTCATACACTATAAGTCATGATGTGTCCATTGCTATTGTAACATTTTTGTGATTAAATAATTTGTTGTTTAATTTTTAGATGTTAGTTGTGGAAACACCTCCAAATGTTACGAGGGTAGTGGATATCGGTGTTTCATCTACTATATAATCCTCGATGGCGCTAATAGGGGAGGTATGAGGAAAATTACTAAATTTCAATTTACATTCATTGTTATAGATGTTAGTTGGAGTGAAAAATCAAACCAAATTATTTATTCATAGTCTAATTTCTATTTGGATGGTTTATACAGGGCTTGAGCATGCCTCAGCATTGGTGTGCGAATATTTCCCTCGACGAGAGTGATCGTGAGATGGCCATAAGTGATTTTTTTAAAATATATCATTTTTTATAATGTAATTTATGTATATTAATGTCTTTACTTCTTATTGTAACAGTCAAAACTTCACCAAGAACTTAATAGTAGTAGGAGGAGTAGTAGGAGCACTCCTCGAGTGCAGCAGAAATGAGTGGCAGACCTATCACCATCCGATCGACCAACAAAGGGAAAGAGTTTATTTCGAGAGCTTGGAGAGCAATGAATTTTGATTCTAGAGCCCTTTGTTGTATGCCTACATGGAAGTTTTGTACATATTTTGTATTGGATATATTTGACATTGTATGCCTATATGGCATTCTTGTAAGCTTATATGGCTATTTTGTACCTATATTTTATACTTATATCAACATATATAAATGTATGTGTACATGGCTATTTGGTTAATACAAATCATTTTTATCTATGGTGTCCATATTTGCATGTTATAAATTCATGGTTCAATAGATATGAGTTACGTGTATTCAAGTGTTTACTTTACAATGTACATGTATACTTTGACTTACGTGTGTTCCAATGTATACTTTGTGACATATGCATTTTCATGCGTATACCTTGTATTTGTGCATATACTTTGTCTTAAGTTGTGTATACTATGTATTCATGTGTATACTTCAAGGCATATGTGTTTGTGACTACTTGTGCTTCCCTTATTCACATGTATATGCTTGACTTATTCATGTGTATACTTATTAATTAGTTAGCCATAGTATTGATCATTGCTATCCTTCATGGTTTGTCTTTAATAAATTAATTGATTGATGGTAAACAACTTTATCTAAAATAAAAAAAACATGTTTTCAATTGGTATTCTATTAATTATTGATAAAAAGATTCCAATATATTTAATCCTTTGATTGGAACAACTCAATTAAGAAAAGGATACATAAGAATTTTCCTTTTAGATTAGCAATGCATTGAAGTTTCAAAAATTATCCTCGATTTTATAAAAAAGATATGTGTTTATACACTTCAATTGTGCACTCACCCTTTGGTTCTTTGAAAGAAAAATCTTCCTATGCCATTGTTACACTACACAAGTAAACCATATTTTGTATTGTGGAGCTATATTAAGCTACCAATCTTAAGACCAATGTAACAATGATACAAAATAATTTTTGAGACTGCAAGAATACATCAAAATGGCTAGTGTACTAAACAAATTCTTATGATTTATGAAGAAAATTGATAACTCTACTCAGTTGGCTTCTTTTTTGAAAATCATACAAATTGAACCCTAGCACCAATAGACTCTGTATATCAAGATACCACAATTCAAGTTTCAACAATGAATATTTATCATGCATGTTTTAAATGACATTAAAGTTTATGGTGGTTTTGTTGTTTATATGATTTTATGTGATATTCTAATCCTAATGCATGCTTCTAGGCTACATATATATTTATATTTTTTTTTACATGATTTTTGTACCAATGAACCCAAAATGAACCGAAGCCCCCTCCAAAAAAAATTGGCCTAACCGGCGAACCAAACTCCCGAACCTAAACCCGAACCTCAAAAATTATTCCAACACTCTTCATTTTCCCTGCGCAAACTTAATTGAACACCAAATTATGTTGCCTCTTCACTTTACCCACTTTTACTCCCTCAAACATCTCTTTTTCATTCAAAACCCCTATCTTCCCAACTAGGGCATCATGCCATAACATAATTTTGACCTCCCTTGTCCTTGTAGACCTTTTGAACACATCAAAATCCACAACCTCACCCTATTTCCAACCTATTCTAACTTATTTTCAAGCAATTTCTTCTTTTCACCTCTTCTAACCTTGCTTTTAAGGGGCCTCAATTTTGAATTTTGAACAGGGGTAGCATTAGTAATCTCTTCCAATTCCTTTACCAATGCTATTTTCTTATTCCTACTCCCTATCCTACTTATGTTAGGCCCATATCACCGAGACACAGCCTGAACAATAGGTGGAATGGCCTATTTCAACATATTAAACTTGAACCCTTAAGGGATCGATTTGGTTGAATGTAGCTCAAAGAAATTCCATGTGTTTGGGTGTGAAAAAGGACCATGCCTAGAGTAAACATACCTATTCAGATGTGTTGGAATAGTTTGTTTGGTCACACAAGTTGCCGAACAAAATTTGCACCAATTTGCAACTTTCCACTACTTGCATTTGACACTTTTTCCATCAACTAAAAACTGGACACCACGGAAAAACTACTATGAGATAACAAAAACTGAGAGATTTTATTGTAGAGGGGTCCAACACAATCCCATAGGATCAGATGAGAAGTTTCTAAGTATCACAGTATCTAAGTAACAACATATTGAAGTTTGCAGCCATTTTACACTTTGGACCCTAAAGGGATTGATCTGGTTAAACGTAGCTCAAAGTGATTCCACATGTTTGGGTGTGAAAAAGGGCTATTCCTAATGTAAAAATACCTATTCAGACCTATTGGAACAATTTTTTTGGTCACACGAGTTGCAGAACAGAAGTTGCACCACTTTGCAACTTTCCACTACTTGCATTTGACACTTTTTCCATCAACTAAAAATTGGACACCACAGGAAAAGAACTCTGAGATAACAAAAACTGAGAGAGGTTATTGTAGAGGGGACCAACATGATCCCATAGGATTAGGCGAGAAGTTTCTAAGCATCATGGTATCTGAGTAACAACATGTTGAAGTTTGCAACCATTTTGCACTTTGGACCCTTGAGGGATCGATCTGGTTGAATATAGCTCAGAGCGATTTCGTGTGTTTGGGTGCAAAAGAGGACCATGCATAGCGTAAAAATACCTATTCGAATGCATTGGAATAGTTCGTTTGGTCACACGAGTTGCAAAATAAAAGTTGCACCTCTTTGCAACTTTTCACTACTTCCATTTGACATTTTTTCCCTCAACTAAAAAATGGACACCATAGGAAATCCACTTCGAGATAACAAAAACCAAGAGATTTTATTGTAGAGGGGCCCAACTTGATCCCATAGGATTAGACAAGATTTTTCTAAGCATCACGGTATCTAAGTAACAACATGCTAAAATTTGCAGCCATTTTGCACTTTGGACCCTTAAGTGATCGATCTGGTTGAACGTAGCTCAGAGTGATTCCACGTGTTTGGGTGTGAAAGAATACCATTCCTAGTGTAAACATACCTATTCATATGCATTGAAATATTTTTTTTGGTCACACGAGTTGCAAAACAAAAGTTGCACCACTTTGCAACTTTCCACTACTTGCATTTGACACTTTTTCCATCAACTAAAAATTGGACACCACGGGAAAACCACTCCAAGATATCAAAAACCAAGAGAGTTTATTGTAAAGTGGCCCAACACAATCCCATAAGATCAAACAAGAATTTTCTAAGTGTCATGATATCCGAGTAACAACATGTTGAAGTTTGCAGCCATTTTGCACTTTGGACCCTTAAGGAATCGATCTGGTTGAACATAGCTCAGAGTGATTCCACGTGTTTGGTCCAAAAGATGACCATGCCTAGCGTAAAAATACCTATTTGAATATGTTGGAAAAAAATTTATGGTCACACGAGCTATAGAACAAAAGTTGCACGACTTTGCAACTTTCCACTACTTGCATTTGACACTTTTTCTATCAACTAAAAACTGGACACCACAAGAAAACCATTCTGAGATAACAAAAACTAAGAGAGGTTATTGTAGAGGGTACCCACTTGATCCCATAATATTAGACAAAAAATTTCTAAGTTTCATGGTAGCCGAGTAACAACATGCTGAAGTTTGCAGCCATTTTGCACTTTAGACCCTTAAGGAATCGATCTGGTTGAACATATCTCAGAGTGATTCTACATGTTTGGGTGTAAAAGAGGACCATTCCTAGCATAAAAATACCTATTAAGATGCATTAGAATATTTTTTTTGGTCACACAAGTTCCATAACGAAAGTTGCACCACTTTGCAACTTTCCACTACTTGCATTTGACACTTTTTCATCAACTATAAACTGGACACCACAAGAAAACCACTCTGAGATAACAAAAACCAAGAGAGGTTATTGTAGAGGGTCCCAACACAATCATATAATATTATATGAAAAGTTTCTAAGTTTCACGGTATCTAAGTAACAACATGCTAAATTTTGTAGCCATTTTGCACTTTGGACTGTTAAGGGATCGATCCAGTTGAACGTAGCTTGGAGCGATTCTATGTGTTTGGGTGTGAAAGATGGCCATGTCTAGTGTAAAAATACCTATTCATATGCATTGGAATAGTTTCTTTGGTCACATGAGTTGTAGAACGAAAGTTGCACCACTTTGTAACCTTCCACTGCTTTCATTTGACACTTTTTCCATTAATTTAAAACTGGACACCACAGGAAAACCACTCCGAGATAACAAAGAAAAAAGAGAGATTATAGTAGAGGGGCCCAAAAAAATCTCATAGGATTAAACGAGAATTTTTTAAGCATCACGGTATCTGAGTAGCAGCATGCTGAAGTCTATAGTCATTATGCACTTTGGACCCTTAAGGGATTGATCTAGTTGGACGTAGCTCAGAGAAATTTTGTGTGTTTGGGTGCAAAAGAGAACCATACATAGCGTAAACATACCTATTTAGATGTATTGGAATAGTCCATTTGGTCACACTAGTTGCAAAACGAAAGTTGCACCACTTTGCAACTTTCCACTGCTTGCATTTGACACTTTTTCCATCAATTGAAAATTGGAAACAATGAGAAAACCACTTTGAGATAACAAAAAATGAGAGAGGTTATTGTAGATGGCCCCAACATGATCCCATAGGTTCAAACGAAGATTTCATAAGTGTCATGGTATTTTAGTAATACCCTATCAAAGATTGCTACCCTTTTGCACTTTGGAATTTGATGTTTCATTGAACTGTACAGTTTCGTATAAGGTGATTGTACTCTATTTTTGATGGAATTCGGTGGGTAGTAGAATTAACTCCATTTTAGCTTTGGTTTGGTTGGATTTCAAGTGATTTTATACATTTTAGAAGCCAATTACTAAGGGTTAGTTTGTATACCCTATTTTAAGGGTTTTGAGTGCATTAAAATGTGATATTAAGCCTTTCACCCATTGTATGCTTCTATAGCTCAATGGAAAGGCTTAGTTATGGTTAAAAAATATGTGTGAAAATTTTTGTGCACAAGGGAGGTGAATAAAGGGTTTTTAGGTGATGCCCTAGATATCAAATGGTGCATTTTTTAGTGGAAAATGGTGGTTTACTGCTAAGGTTTGAAGAAATCTTTGGGGGAAGCGATATCTCTTAAACTTTTAAGCTTGTACAGACCTTTTTGAAGGTGTTTTAGGCTTTGGTTGGCTGTGGGAAGGTTGAGTATAGGTTTTCAATAAACCCTTACCTAACTTATAGTCTCCAAATCTCATCAAATGGGCTTATCTTTTAGAGGTCATTCAATGGCCAACCAAACATCAATCAAGCTTTAAAACAGACCCTAAGAGAAATTCCCAAGAGATCATACCATGTTTCTTTGTACCATCATTAAGATCTAATAGACCACCTTGCATAAAGGCTACTAAATTAGCCCTATTTACAAAGAGACAACCTTTTAAACACTAGATCTTCACTCAAACTCCTCAAACAATAGTATTTTATGTGTCAAAACCTCCAATTCCATGATTTGTTTCCAGGTCCAAGACATCTAGACCCCTAATACACCAAACCCTCTATTTCCAGCAAAATACTTGAGGTTTTAATGAAACTCCTATCTCCCACACCTGCCATACCCAAAAAAAGAACCAAACACACTTACCAGACCCTACACATGGTGAATAATACATTACATGGACAGTCCTTCCCACATTTTGTCAAAACACCACTTGAAACCCTCATTTTCATCATGAAAATACCGTACTATAGCCCCAGAACATCATCTCAAGCACCCAACCTTGACTCCACAACATTCTAAATAGGTTAGACATGTATTTTACAAGTTAGATGAACCATTCCACAAGTTACAGTTGGCACAAAAAGTGGAATGGGTCGAATTACATCATGAAACCCTTCAATCCAAGAACACTATGAAAGTAGGTGGCTGCAATAAAAACAAGATAACTTTCACTATACAAAGAGTTAGAACCTATAAATAGGTGAAAATGAAAATTAATTCATCAATATACAACATCCAATAGGTTTTAGATCATCTTAGTGTTCATACAGGCTATGCAACAACAAGAAAAGAGAAAACCCAGTAAATTTTTGGAAAATAACATTCTTCTTGATAAAAAAATGGGTTACAAATCAACAAACCACTTCTCCTTCAAGGCATTGAAGTTTATTATACATGTTTATCATAGGAACAATAAAATAAGAGGCTTTGAAAGGAACTCCATGAGAACCAAGCTCTCTAAATGGTATATCAAACTCTAGTTCAAAATCTTTTAGATGAGGCTGCTCCCATAGCTCTCTTACTCGCGTGACAAATCCTTGAAATTTTATATTGATTTTATTTTTTTTTGTCCCTCTCTTGCTGTTATTCCTCAATTTTATCAGGATCATACACTGACCTTCTTGCCCCTCCTAAATTTTGGACCACATCCATTACCTCCACATAAAAATCGACATCTTTGGTCTTCTTGGTTCCCACGCCTTGATATGGTTATGCAAATGAAAATGAAGCAAAGTAATCATCTCCTTCTCTGCTGGCTAGAAGAATGCATGCTTAATGTTTTGATACATGATATCAACTCTCTCTTCTACTCTCATGGTTGAATATCAAAATCTAGTATGGTGGGCATCTAGAGTTCCAGTCATCTTTCTTCCTCTTCCACCAAATGTTGGCCCGATCGACACATCTGCCAACCTAATTGGCTTTTTTTTTGAAAGTTGAAGTTTCTCTTGAGTCACCAATGTAGCTCTTTCTACCTTTTCAGACTCTTTCATTGCTACAAATCATCTTTGGTATTTAATCATCTGTACCACATGGTTGATGTTCTTTGAATCCTTGCATCTAAATGAAATGTCCTTTACATAAATACTGCTAGGGAATTTCAATGTTGCCATTGTAGTTGGTATTAAAGTTGGTACCTGCAACATGAAGAGTGATTATGATTCCTCTTCTACATTAGAGGGTTCATATCCTTGATCTGACTCTTTTGAATTATCAAAATTAGAATCACTAGCTTCCATATTAAAAAATTCCTAACCAACATCTTCAATAAATTTAATTGGATCATTAGTAATATTCTTCAAATTGGTCGCTAGTACAAGTTCATTCTGCTTTCATAATACTTTATAACCATGGAGTTCAACCATTCCTTGATTCCATCAAGTGAATATTTAGGAATGGTGTCAGTGCGAAGTACATCCCACTTGAATTATTTGAAAGCAATAGCCATATCAAATTCCTTTTGCCCAAGTCCTACTCTCTCAAGGTCAACAATCTCAATCTCACTAATAGTGATTACTAAGAAAGGTAATTCCACCAACTCTACCAAATAGTTTACCATAGGAACAATAAAATCAGAGGCTTTGAAAGGAACTCCATGAAAACCAAGCTCTCTAAATGGTATATCAAACTCTAGTTCAAAATATTTTAGATGAGGTTGATCCCATAACTCTCTTACTCGCTTGACAAATCCTTGAAACTCTATATTGATTTTATTTTTCATGTCCCTCTCTTGTTGTTCTTCCTCAATTTCATCAAGATCATACATTGGCCTTCTTTCCCCTCCTAATGTTTGGACCACATCCATTACCTCCACATAAAACTCAACATCCTTGGTCTTCTTGGTTCCCATGCCTTGATATGGTTATGCAAATGAGAATGAAGCAAAGTAATCATCTTCTTCTCTGCTGGTTGGAAGAATGAATGCTTAATGTTTTGATACATGATATCAACTCTCTCTTCTACTCTCACAGTTGAATACCAAAATCTAGTATGGTGGGCCTCCAAAGTTCCATTCATCTCTTTCTTTCCCTCTTCCACCAAATGCTAGCCCAATCCACACGCTTTCCAAAATTCTAATTGACTTTTTTGAAAGTTGAAGTTTCTCCCGAAGTCACCAGTGTAGCTCTCTCACCTTTCGTGACTCTTTCTTTCATTGCTACGATTGTCTCTAGGATTTTAATCATTTCACCATATGGTTGATGTGTTTAACCTTGTATCTAAAGGAAATTTCCTTAACATAAATACTACTAGGGAATTTCAATGTTGCTATTGTAGTTGGCATTAAAGCTGGTACCTGCAACATTAATGAAAATTATCCTTATATAAGAATTCCCTCCATCTTGTTGGCATGTAACACTCTTGATGGTGGCTACATTAAATCTGATTTCATTCCTCTTCAAATATTAGAGGGTCCATATCCTGATCTAACTCTTTGAATTATTAGAATCAAAAATCACTAGCTTCCATATTCAAAAATTTCCCAATGAGCATCGCCACAAATTTATTTGGATCATTAGTAATACTCTTCAAAATTGGTCACCAGTTCAAGTTCATTTTGCTTTCATAATACTTTATATCCATGGAGTTCAACCATTCCTTGATGCCATCAAGCAAAGATTGAGGAATGTCGTACATGTAGAGTACATCCCGCTTGAAGTCTTTGAAAACAATAGCTATATCAAATTCCTTTTTTTCCAAGTGCTACTCTCTCAAGGTTAACAATCTCAATCTCACTAATAGTACATTTCTACAACCATATTCAAATATTTTCCTTCAAAAGGCTACAAATTCAAATATTGACCTTAAATAGCCTTCAAGAGGTTTTAAATAGCCTTTAAAAATGATTCTACATCTTTCCAATCATGCCTAACTATTTTTTTTGTAACTAACATGGCTTATTATACATTATAAATCAATTGGTTTAATATGACCTATTCAATTGACAAAACTCAAAACATAAAACTAACTTAAGACTTCCATGAACCAAATTTTCAATAACCCTTGGTGCCCCTACACCAAATTTCAATATTTCAATAAATGTCATTACAAGTAACTTCATTACAATGCCCTTTAGGTACTCTTTTCTCACAGATATTTTACAATGTCACTCATACATTTGAGATTCTCTTATAATCTCTCCTTCATAGGTTCTCATTTAGAGGTTAACTTCAAATGAGTAACTTCAAATTCCCTCGCAAAGCTTCACATGCTCTTTTATAATGGCTTCAAATCAGAATTGAGATTTTTCAAGATCATCAAAATAAGGATGTTGTATTGCATTTTTGGCTAAGATTATCTTCAATGGCTCAAAAAATCGGCATTTGCTATAAGGAGAGACCAATCAATTTTTTACTAAGGTTTAGTTACAGAGGCATGTGCGGTGGATCAAGGATGGGCCAAAAGTGGCAATATGATGGTATTTGTAGGGTATGTATCAAATTTTTTTTACCCAAATTGATGAAATGAAAAGGGTTTAAAGGAGATTCTCAACTTTCTACCAATATAAATTATGCTTTACTTTGAATTTAATAAATAATTATTATTCATTTCTATTTGAATTATGACTCACCTCGGATTGATATCGATTCAAAATATCTATAGCTTTCAAACGGTATCACATTTTTTCAATACAAAACCTGTGTCACATTCTATGCTTCAAATACTATAGGATTAAAAAAAGAAAATTTAAATTTCATGAAGTTTTCACCAAGTTAAGGTGGTCGACATACAAGTTTTATATTTTTAAAAAGTTGTAATAAAATTCATAATTAATTATTTACCTAGAAAAAAATTAATTACAAACAAATATGCATCACATTCGGACATGAGTCATCTACTTATATATATATTATTATTAAAAAAATATTATCATTTTATTGTGGTTAGGTGGTTAGACAAACACGTACTTATTTTTTCCTTGAAATTTAAGTACTACTACATTGGAATTTCAAATTTTCACCAAATAGATTTAAAAAAAAAACTCAGTAGTTTAGAAACTACATTCAATTTGTTACATATTCTAATCTCACATATTTTTGAAATAATATAGTTAACTCTATTCAAATTTCTACGCCAAGTTTCATAACTCATTTTTTGATTTTTTGCCACTTAAGAGCCTATTTTTTCCATGATGATCCTGCACATACCCTATAGATACGTGAAGTAAAAGAATAAAAAAAAATAACTCATCCAAAATGGAAATGAAATGAAAATAGATGGAAGGAACTTACAGATAGGCATGACAGTCTCTCAACTTAGTCACTCCTGGCCATACATCTTCACTGGAAGTTTCCAAGATACCTATTGCACACAACACCTCTCATGAATAGAATATCTTGAAATTTGAGATGCTCTTATAATGTCTACATCATAGGTGCTCATGATAAGGTTAACTTCAAATGAATAACTTGAAATTCCCTCACCAAGCTTCGCACAAACTTTTGTAATGGTTTATTTAATCATAATTGAGATTTTTCAAGATCATCAAAATAGGGATGTTGCATTGCTTTTCTACTTGAGATTCTCTTGGATGGCTCATAAATCTGCATTTTCTGCAAGGGGACACCAATCAATGTTTACTGGGTTACTTACAAATATGCAAAGTAAAATAAGATGATAGCATTGGCATGAAACAAATTAATGTGTATACAAATATAAATTAATAAGAACCATTGTGCATATACTTAAAAATTAATCCAATGAACCATCTGGGTCTGCTATATTCTTTATTGTGTCAAGTATTGCCTCATGGTCAAACTCATGGACCTTCCACAAGGTCTTGTTCAAAGGTCTACCCCCATATTTGTTTAAATGAACATTGGATGCCACAACAAGGTTCGAGTAATGAAGAATCTTACGATGTGTGTCAAAGTCCTAAAACAACCATTGTTTAACACTCTTATGTGGCTACCTTCTAAGCCACATTCCAGTAACAACAACTGAGCCTGTAGGGTATTTGATGTTTTCTCCATCTATAACTAGGCTTTCCAATTTCTTTTTGGCCTCAACACAATGACACAAGTAATAGTCCATTCCCTCTTTGTTCTCCTCATCTGCAATAACTGCATAAACATGCCCTACATTGATATGTGTGGCATATCTCTTCAAATTAGTCAACATTACGAATATAGTACAAAGTAAGATAACAATATGGAATTTCAAAAACTAAGCAAGTAGATATATTACCTAGTTGAACTAGATCTGATATGTGGTCAAAGTCATCCAATGATTCCATCTATGTTAGTTCCAATGCTGTCGGAGGGCGATACGTGTGAAGTGGGCTAAGATAACTTGTCAGCCATTTGTCAACCCACTCCCTTCACTCACAATCATTCTAGGCTTACATTGTACATGAAGAACAAAAGCATGCCATCTTATGTGTATCAATACTCCATGAACCTGCATTTGAGCTAAGGAAGAGTGTAGCTCACTCAATCCTATTAGTGTACAAAAATCCTCATATGGTGCAATGTTAGTATCATTTATCAACCAAAAAAATCTACGAACTAAAGATGTACCTTCATTACTTGGACCCATCAAACCATTATGCCACTCAATGATTGATCTTGCATCTATCAACTTTGCATTGCTTTATACTTTAACTATTCTCATGCTAATGCTCTTTTCATGCATGCTCCTGCACCATCATGCTCCCCCTTTCCATGCCTAGCCTCAAAAAAGTTCCACATATGTTGAATACCTGTAGTGAGATGCATCCTACACAACTAGTAGAACATGTGTCCATTCTTGAACTGTGCTACATAGTTATCTGACCATATTATATGTCGATTGTATGCTATGCCCCTCCGAGATAAATCACTGTAGAACATCTGGAAGAAACCTTGCACAAACTTTGGATAATGTGTATGAGCATCACTAATATAAAACTGATACTCCTTCAATACCTTCCTTTGGTCCTCTATATACTATCAACTGCATGAATAAATGTTATGTGCACAAATATTGAAACCTATGTGGAGTTGTAATACTATGATTGCACCTCACACTGTGGTTGTAGAGTGTAGTTATCTACAAATTCAACCACTGATGCTATGCTTCCAAATGGAAAGGTGTCTTTGCATAGCTTGAATTGTGTGTCCATCCATCAGGTTCTATGGGTATGCCTTGCATACTCATGCACTAGCTTCTCACAAAACATGGACATAACATGATACACCAAAATCTTCTCAATAACCAAATCACACTTTTTTGCTTGAGACCGATCTTTTGTAGTGTATGCCACTATTTTATACTTCCTTAAATCTACTAGTTTATGTCCCACCTCATCTGTTCTTTCCATATGTTGACATACTGGCATTCGTTGCAAGCCACCACAATGCTCACATGAACCATCCAAGCATGTTGTCCTATAGAATATTTGGCCATCCTCTATTTGACATAAATTTTTTGATAAGAACTCTCTTGAAGATTTTGGTGGGGCTTCTATGACACAATCCTGCAAAACATCATTAGTATGCAAATCTAAACATATAGAATGATAAATATCATAATGGTTAGAGAATTCAATATGTAGTCTACAACAACAAGTAGTATGTGTGTGATTTATCTTGACATAAAAAGGGTTAAGCATATCAAAAAATATTTGAGAAATAATAATTTGAGGATAATCATTTTGAAATTTATGAAAAAATTGGGTTTGAGTTGTATCCAAAAATTTCTTTGGATGTGGCTTACAGTTCTGACTGTCGATTATCCTTCTTACAACATCCCTTTGATTCATAGATGGCCTTGTATTATTCTTCCAATACTCTTCAATTAGTGTTCTTAATGCATCAACAACTTTTTTTATCTTTATGTGGCAGTATTCCCAAGAATGCCCATAATTCATTTGAATCAGTGCCCTCAATTCTTTGCCACCTTTGAATGGCTTTTGATAAAGTTTTCCTACTAATTCCCATTTGTTCACTTGTCTTTTTAATGAGATGAGATCTCTTTGTTTAATAGCTTACCAAAGCTGATGTAATGACATGTCAGGTGACATTACTATCCTTTGAGCATGAGGTATTACCCACACTCTCATAAGCATCCATTAGATTCTTCACAATAGTGTTTTCACTTGATGCATTTGATGTTCTCAACCCAAGAGTCTTCATGATGTTTCTGTACTTTAAACCCTGAATCATTTGAACAAATAGTTGACATCTTGCAGTCTCATATAGGTGGTGTTCTCCTAGGTACATACATATCAACATTAGAAATTTCATCAATTTTTAATTGAGTTGGGTTAGATTGTGTACCTTCGATCGAGGGTGGAGTAAAAGACATACCTTGATCTTCACGTGGTAATGATGGCATACCTTCTTCATCAAATCCAAGTGATGATGTACTCTCAACTTGAGATGCGATGGATGGTGTCCAATCATATTCACTTGTGGTAGATGGTGTTCCCCCATATTCGCTTGTGCTTAATGGTGTCCCTTCCTATTCACTTGCAGTAGAGGGTGTGTCTCCAACTACGGTATCTGCATCTGTCCTAGCATGAATCTTTTGCATTCATTCCCTTTGTGCTACCAATTTATTTTATCTTTTTTATAGTTGAGGTTCCTCTTCAATTGGCTTGTTTTCATTCATCGTTTCCAATTTATTCTTTTCATGATATGTCGCCACCCATTCTCTCTCTTTTTCTTTGAAGGTTTCATAATCTTCCTCTGTTATTTTCTTCCTTGTTCATTTCTTGGGCATGGTGGATAATTTTACCTACAACATGGTAATGAGATGAATATTAGTTCCTCAAAAATGTATCCATTAAAATAAATGAAATATATATGTCATTCAAGGCTAAATGAAATTCACTTTTCGCCTTTTCTCCAAACTTCATTTGCATTTCATTTCCAACCCATATGAGGAAATATAATTTAATAAAATTCAAATATATCTCCAAAAGGTGTCCAAGGTAGACTTAAGAGAAATATATTATAACTTGCAATATTTCACTAAAATATTTAAGTGAAATATTTAATAAAACTCAAATAACTCCTATGCTAGGCGTCCCCTTTTGTCTTAGCACATATTTCTCTCAAATATTAATTCATCAAATAAGGCCTCCAAAATGTTTAATTAATAAACATTATACAAATCACTTATCTCTCAAAAATTGTCTTCCATGCCTTAGCCAAATATTTTTCACTTAAAACATTATTTTCATCAAATATCAACTTGCCAGAATAATCAACTCAAATGTTGGAGACCACTGCTCAAGCTGACCTGCCAGAAATAGCCGCTACACTGAACTGCTGAACTGCTACTAAAAATAGCATACTTCTAAAAATAGTAAGTTGTTCCAAACTCATTTTCTACACATTTTGAGTAGCCATCGCAACTTACTAAAAATAGTAAGTCTGGAAAAGTTCTCTTATTCAGTTGCATGTCGCACCATCGCGAAGCTCTTTGAAAACCCAAAAGGAATCCATAATCCAAACTAGAAAACTCCAACATGCAAGCCTCCAAAAAGCAACTGAGAATGCAAGTCAATATCCTGTCATGCATGTTACCTCATTGTGAAGCTCTCAAAAAACCTAGAAAGCTCCACTAGACATGCATCAAAAACTCCAACATGTAAGATCTCAAAAACACCTCTGAAGTGGAAACCCTAATTTCAGCCTCTAGCTAGCCTCTGGGTCTCTGGAATAGGCCAATGGTCAACAAAACTGATCACTGTCGAGAAGGGGACATTACAGTGGTTGAAGTCCTCTGGTTAGAATGGTTAATATTCCTCCTCAGCCAACTGTAGCAGAAGTACGCTTACCAATATCCACAAGAAAAGTCATAGA
Organism: Sequoia sempervirens; assembly: GCA_007258455.2. Taxonomy (NCBI): domain Eukaryota; kingdom Viridiplantae; phylum Streptophyta; class Pinopsida; order Cupressales; family Cupressaceae; genus Sequoia; species Sequoia sempervirens. Next base: position 166,909 of record VDFB02230413.1, on the reverse strand, counting down.
TAACTTTATAACTGACATTTGTAGTAGTAGTGATGACGAGGACCCCACATCCAATCTACTTAGGGTTTTTGAGGGATACCACTCTTTACATGATTAGCACCCTATCTTTTGAATCAGACCATCAAGATCATGAAATCCACCTAATATATCCCCAACTGATCGACTATGACCAACAAGGACCACCAGTTCTTGATACATTTGAAAACAATGAGGCACTCTCAGAATTCATGGGATTGTAGGACAACATTCCAGATGGGGATCACAAAGCAGGGTTCATAATCGAGTTGGACACACATGCCTATTATGGGGAAATGATTGAATCCTTCAGTCGCAAAAGTGAGAAATTAAGAATAATATCCAAGTCCTTGAGTGAAAACCACACTATGGCACTCTCTGACAAGAAAAAAGTAAAAATAAAGGACACATCCAACTGGGAAAACCTCTCTGAGGTGCTTGAGGATGGGGGATTCAATCTTCCTTGAAGATCTATTCATCAGGAAAAGTCAGCAGTCTTGGCAGAAAAATGCAATCCGGTCAACCTAGGAACAAAGGAGACCCCACATATCACATTCTACACAAAATCACTACTATCAAAAGAGCAAGAGCTCCTAGCAGCATTCCTAAGGGAAAGACAGATAAACTTCACATGGAGCTATGTTGGCATGCCAGGACTTGATCCAAAGATCGTGGTTCACCACTTAGCATTGTATCCAGAAGCAAAACCTATTAGAAAAAAGCT